>CALNHX010008398.1:0-61209 GCA_940337035.1 Agriotes lineatus | reverse complement strand
AACTCTTTTGTTACTTAAGATATTGAGATGAGATTTGAACTAATTTGCATGGTAAATACTTTTATTGGTACTTAATACAACCAATTTTATTTGTGTACATTTTTAGTAATCTAACCTAACCTCAAAATTTTAAATTGATACCGGGCGTTTTTTTGCCCTTTTAAGAGAGGATTTTTTTCTGAATGCAATGATGTATTACATGATATGGAAATTTATTCAAAATTTTGAAAAACTGAGCTTATTCTTTTTACAGGCGGAAATCACTAGCATCATACGTTCCTGTCAGTAGTGTGAGTGTTATTACTTCAACGTATAATGGAAAATGTTAAAAATATGATGTATTTTGTGCGTATATCAAGTGGTACAAGAACGTCAAACATACGGAACACACTGACACTACTGGAAGGCACGTATGATGATAAGCGTGCTTTTTGTTTCGACACATAATTTCACAGATAACGCAATAAATAAAAAACAATATTATTGTGATCATGACACTAGTGATTTCTGCCTGTAAAAAAATAAGCTCAATTTTTCAAAATTTTGAAGAAGTTTCCATATCATGCAATACATCATTGCATTCAGAAAAAAATTATCTCTTAAAAGGGCAAAAAAAATTGCACGGTACCAATTTAAAATTTTGAGGTTAGGTTAGATTACTAAAAATTTGCACAAACAAAATTGGTTTTATTAAGTGCCAATAAAGGTATTTAAATTACTATGCAAGTTAGTTCAAATCGCATCTCAATATCTTAACTAACAAAAAAGTTACGGCATATAAAAGAAATTAGGAGATTTTGCTTTTTTTTTAAATTTTCGACAAGTGCGTCATGACAAGTAACATTTGAAGATGGATTCTTAATGAGCTTTCAAATCTGCACCTTTTTGCTAATTTAACCATCTCTCTATCTCTTCAAATACAAAAGTTACCAGTGTTGCCCTACGAAATTCGGGCACCCTGTATTTAATTACATTACACTTCTATTTTAAGATACTGGTGGATTTTGTTTCTGCTATGGTTAACAGTTGCTTATGATTTAATAAAATGTGGGTCGCAGCTTCTGCATGTGAATAAAATAATAACACTAATAACTAGAAAATGTGAAAGAAATAAATTGCAGAACTTTAACAATTCTCCCAAATTTAAAATCAATGGGAAATTCTGATAATTTTACAGTTTTTCAATTCTTGTTAGAATTTAAAAAAGATTAAATTAATAACGTTTTATTAAAAATCAATTGTTAACTAAAATGTGTGAACTAAATATTTAAGTACATTTTTAATTATAACGACCTATAATTGTAAAATATGATTTTATCCACAATCACCTTATAATTGAGGTTTTATCCACACTTATGAACCGTCTAAGGTACCACTTTATCCACTAGTGGAATAATGAAATTACTTTATTCCACTAGTGGGATAAAACCATGTCACTTACTACTGCATCGTTGGTAGCACTGTCAAGCTATGCCAAATTCGAAATTTGTAGGTTAAGTTTTGCGTCAATCTGTATCAAATAACAAACAAAACTTAACCTATTAACCTCTCGCATTTGACAAAGACTGACAATACACTTCAGTACTGCCAAACGTATAACATTTGATCTTTCGGTACTTTCCAAATTGTCACTATGACTTTTCATGGCTGTCAATACAAAACGTATGTTTTTTTAGATATTTATTGAGTTGTTGGATAAAATGTAATGCATTCGTGTTTTAGTTGCGTTTTATCCACTTAAGAAAATTAAACGCTCGAACTGCGTTCTCGCGTTTAAACATTCTTAAGTGGATAAAACACCATCTAAAACACTTATACAATAAATAACTATTATTCACTTGCTCTAGTCATTAGGTAAAATATTTTTACATGATTTCGGATGCTTTCACGGCCATTGTCATTAAGTTAAAAACGACTTCCGCGATTGGACCGTGTCATTATTGAGGTTGAAGAACTCAACGTTTCGCTCACTTTCTTAAGGGGCTTCACCAGGAGGAAAAAGCAAAAAGAGCACGGTAATTCAAACTCAGTCGAGTTTCGCCTTTGACGTGGTTGACACGTTGTGTTACCGTACGTTACGAAAGTGGGCGAAACGTTGAGTTCTTCGACATCAATAATGACACGGTCCAATTCCGGAAGTCGTTTTTTACTTAAAATATTTTTAGATTATGCATTTCTGAGGTAAAATGTGACATGTACTTTCTATATCAGTGTATAGTTTAACTATCTTACCCGAATTAAAATAGTTTTAGCATTTTTTAAATGTTACTGTAAACTTTATAGATAGCAGGGATTATGTTTAAACGTCTATAGTAGAGAAAGCAAGAGTGTTTCAAATTATGTCGTAAATAGATAAAAATATCTTAATGTTGTTAATAACACTGACACAGTAAAAAAACACTTTTAGTAATGCGAATTCGCAAAAAACACATCAGTCGGTGGGATTCAAACCTGCTCTCTCAGGCGGCATCCGAATGCTAGTGAGACGTTTTAACCAACCGCCTACAAACACTCATCGCTCATCGTACATGCTTATTGCCTTGTTATAAATGACGTGATGTGCCGACGGCAGAGGTTTCGGACAAACTGCGCCGGATGGGTGCCGATATAAAAGCGGCGCAGGCACAATATACGTGTATATAGAGAGATTATTCTTTGAAAGCATAACCTTTTTAGTAACTTGAGATATTTCTTCCAATTGAAAGTTTTATTGTTTAAACTTGTTGTGCACGAGTGAGTCAAAGTATAAAGAAATTATATATTGTGTTGCCCTAATGATAAGTATAATATGATTTTTAATTATTTGAATAAATTAAACAGCTCTAACTACCACACTTTTTGTCATTTTCACGGCTATACTGTAATAATGCTTCAATTTCTAACTCTAATTCACTCTCATTCCAAGGTTAGGTCACCAAATCTAATTTAAAAAAGGAACATAAACCTGATTTTGCTATCATTACTAATTAACTACGTTTGGCTATGAATTACTATTCAAGGGCCTATTTTAAAATAAACGTTTAATTGTAAGCGTCTGTACATCTATTTATTTAATGCGATTTTATACAATGTGCTTATATTTTTAAGTGATGGGACTAATACAAAGCCAAAATGGTCTCATTGTTTCGAGAATACTTAACAAGTTGATTTGAACTATTTCCTCGATGTCCACGCAATTAAATCTGTTGTTATGTGATCATAATCAAACGTAAGTATTTCGCGTCACAAGCAAAACACTTCTACCTACGCCGTGAATCAGAAGTGAAGCGCTAAATGACGCTAAGAAAGCACATTCACAAAACCAACAGTTGTAAGAAGCAAATCTGACCTTTTGATGGCTGCTCCGTTGAAAATTGGGCTACCTGCTCCACGCTGGAACTTCCACAATGCTCTGGGCCACTCTTTGTTGTTTGTCTGCCGTTAACAAGGCTCCAATCTGCGCCGGAACTTACCTGGTGAACGGCTGATGCGCTCAGACACCTCTGGAACAGCTTCCAATGAAGCTGGGGCCTGACATCTCGTACTCCACTATGCTACACGGGCGCTGCTCTCTTATTCACTCGTATAGGAACTTATAAAGGTGGCTGAATCTCCGCAGAATATGCCCAAAACACCACAGCTTCCACTGGACCACTCCGACACCTCGTATTTTACCTGTGCGGAAGCCCAATGCAAGGCAAGATATCCACAAATAACCCAAGACACAATCACTCAATTAAACCACACTTCTAATTAACTTGGGTATTAATTATCATATAAAATAGCTTCATTTTTGGGGCAGCTTGGTAATTTCAAAACCAAAGCTTTCGAAGAAACTACCCCAATTGTTTTGTTTACAGTCTACACATTGTTACATGAGTTGCCAAGCCTGCTCTGATTTTATTATGTTTTAAACAAAGATAAAGCTATTCAAAAACGTCATTATGCAATTATTTTCATGGTCTATGATATTTCTTGACAGTTCTTAAATTCAAATTATTACATTCACTGACCATTCTTATAATAAATATGTGTTTTTCTGGTTATGTTATTAATTGCTCTTAAGTATTGTGCGTAAGAAAAAAGCTACTGAAAAGTGTTCATACAATTTATACTAAGAATATATTTAATTTAAACCAACCTTTTTTTCTAAATCATGTGCAACAATGATTGGTCCCAAAACCTACATGTTTTTGTGTATTGTGAATGAATGTTGAATAGAATAGGTTATCAGCGTTGTAACAAGAATTCTCTGGATAAAATTGAAAAAGGGATAGGACTCGCATCTTTGTAAATACACAGAAATCAAGTACTCAATCATGGAAACAGTTCAAACTAAGAGAAGTTACGTGCTAGATGAAGAATATATTTGTGCGCAAGTTAGCAGAGGTTATTGAAGTTTTAATATAAAGAGACAAAAATGAAATGCAATGAACAGAATTGCTAATATCTCCTGTAAAGTTTTACGACTTCAGCTTTTATGAGTGCATTGATTTATTCAAGGAGCTTGTTTCAGAATGAGAGGAATGCATGAGATGAAACAAAAATACTACTCGTTTCCAGTGAATAATAAATAGGTAGTCCAGCAATTTTTAGTTCAGAAAAATACGAAAAAAATGATTAAATTATGGGATGAATCAAGTTAACATGTAAACATAGAAAATAAACGACATTTAGGGGTGTATATGAAGTACGGTAGGTAAACATAGAATTTAGTGGTTTAATTGTTACGGGTAAGTTTTAAGACTCTAACACAGTGGTCGCCAACCTGTCAATCGCGAGCTACCGGTAGCTCGCGGGGGCAATTCTGGTAGCTCTCACAACGATTTTAATTTAAAAAATACAAAATCAGAGAAGCTTCCTAAAATTCCACAAAAAAATCTAATTGTCATAATATTAAACATAAACAGCGGCAACGTTGCGGCGAGTGATCTGCCGCTGACGCCATCAAGCTAGAATGGGCTAGAATCGGCTAGAACCGACCAGCCGGACCAGTGCGTTAGTGTTCGAGAACGATCTGGATTGCTTTGAACGGGATAAATACGCACGGCGCGGCGACATTGCGCTTAGTTTAAAACTGAACGCGTAACCAACGTCCAGCGGTTGGGTTAGTAGTGAACAACAAAAAATAATATTATGGCAAGCAGTTGTAAGAAGGTAAAGACATACCACTTTCATTCGGAATGGGAAGAACAATACTTTTTTACAGAAGTTAAAGATAAAAATGTGTGTTTGTTATGTAATACTTCGGTCTCCGTTGCTAAAAAAGGAAATATTGAGAGACATCATAAAACTGTACATTCTAATTTTGAAAAATCATTCCCACTACATTCTGCCGCCAGAAAGGAGAAACTGAAACAGTTAAAAAAGCAGTTAATTGGACAACAATCAATATTTTTAAGAACAATCGACAAAAATAAGGCTGCAACTGAAGCATCGTACCGTGTGTCCCAGATAATTGCACAAAAAAAGAAACCTTATGAAGACGGGGAAATGATAAAACAGGCGTTTTTAGAAGCTGCTGACTCGTTATTTGCCAACTTTAGAAACAAAGACGAGATAGTTTCAGCTATAAAATCTATGCAACTTTCTGCTAATACAGTGATGAGACGTGTAGAAGTAATGAACAATGATATTTTTTTACAGTTAAGAACTGACTTAGATAACTGTGTTTATTTTTCACTTCAACTGGCTGAATCAACAGATGTCGTTGACACTGTCCAGATGGCCGTGTTCGTCAGGATGGTTTTTAGTGATTTTACGATTAAAGAAGATCTTTTGAAGTTTATTCCACTGAAAGGACACACTACTGGACAGGAGTTGTTTTCTCATTTAAAAAATATTATTTCTTCCGAGAAAATTCCAATATCGAAAATGGTAGGCTTGACAACCGATGGCGCTCCAGCTATGGTGGGTTTTGATAAGGGTCTGGTGGCGTTATGTCGTAAAGATGAAACTTCCGCAATTTCTCTCTTACCACTGCATTATCCATCAGGAAGCATTATGTGGAAATTTCCTGAAACTAAACAACGTTATGAAACTGGTGGTAAAAATTGTGAACAAGATTAGAGCTCAAGCGTTACAAAGAAGATTATTCAAAACCTTGGCCGATGAAGTTGACTGTCAATACGGGGACCTACTCCTTCACTCTGAAGTCCGATGGTTAAGTAGAGGACGGGTGCTGAAACGTTTTAATGATGTCCTATCTGGCATAGTTCAATTTTTCAAAAAACGCGATGAACCGACTCCGGAACTAGAAAATTAAATCTGGCTTAGAGATTTTGGTTTTCTCGTGGACATTACCGAGAAATTAAACGAACTTAATTTGCAGCTTCAGGGGAGAGACAAAGAACTAGCAGAAATGATTTCTGATATAAAAGCATTTATCAAAAAGCTGGAGTTTTGGGAACAAAACCTAATTAACAGCGATGCCAAGCATTTTCCTATTCTTTCAGAAAAAATATCTCAAAATCCATTAGAACCCTATGACAGCAAATATCATGTAGAAATAGTTTCTACCCTGAAGAATAACTTCAAAAATCGTTTTAAGGATTTCAACGAAATGGCTTTAGTAGCTCAGTTTGTTGTTTCACCCTTTATGGAAATTGATATCCAACAGTTTGCAACTTGTGTTATGCAGAACTTTGGCGAAGACATCGCTGCAACAGAAATGGAAGTAATTGATTTTCAAAATGATTTAGCCTTAAAATCGTTAGTCTCAAGTACCAAATGTATCTGGCCTATTGTAAGTAAAGACAAATATTCAGTTCTATGCCGTGTTGCCTTGAAAGTGAAAGCATTATTCAGTTCAACCTATTTGTGAGAATCTTCTTTTTCCAATATGAAGTTTATTAAGAACAAATATCGCAATCGACTTACAGATGAACATTTGGATAATTGTATTCGAATGGCTGTATCAAATTATACTGCAAACATTAAAAAAATTATCGATGAGTCTGAGTGTCAGCCTTCTCATTGAACGTGCTTTTTTATTTTTCAATGTTTATGTTCATGATAGTGCGTTACTTTTTTGTTGTTATTATTAACTATTTTTAAATCTTACGTGACATGCCGTTGTGGCTGGATAAAAGTTTGTGTTTATTTTTCAAACAACTTCGTTTGGTAGGTAGGAATGTAGTTATTATTAGTACCTATGTATTATGTATTACCAGTTAAATAAATAGTAAAATAAATACATATAATGATAAATTAACTGTGGATTATTTCATTTACGTTGCGTTACGTGGCTTCCGTGTGGGTAGCTCGCTGTTTATTCCAAAATTAACAAGTAGCTCAACACATTGAAGAGGTTGGCGACCACTGCTCTAACAGGTTGTAGGTTGTGTAGCGTAGCCTACAAACCACTGGGTGTTCAAAAACAATTCTGTGTGTTGCATGTAAGAAAACGTTCTAAACGTCAAGAACTGATTTGTGTACGTCAGGCTTGCAGCAAGGAATGTCAAATTGCTTCCGCCGTCTTAGCATAAGTGTCAAGCCCATTATAAACACTTTCAAACGAACTGCATTATCTCTACAAAAACCATTCTATATCGTCGCATCATAAAAGCACCCAAATAATAGGGGGAATAAGTTATGCAGCTGAACGGATAAAAGTGGAAGTAAAAAGATACCAAGTCGGTACAGCGAAAGTGTGTGCACCCCTTTTGCGACAATAGAAACGAATCCGAGTTCCAGCTTCCTTTTTATCCCAACTCAAGGGCAACCAAAGTAATAAACTCAAGCTCCGGGCCTCGTCATTTTGCTCGACGGACAATGGGCCATTGTAAGGCCAACATAGTGCGATGTAGCTAAAGGTCATAAAACCCCTTCTTATTGTGCAATAAAGACATATTTAAGACCAGACAGCCTGGCGTCTCAACATTGCGTTTCGATATTCCGAATTGTTTACTTTAAGTAAGTCGAGGGCTTTTGGTCAGCTTCAGTAGCCTATTTTTCGAATCAGAGTATATTCCGACAGTGCCAATAGGATTGCGACGAAAACCTGTAAAAATATGAATTTGGATCGATAGTATTCTCGGAACTCACCTTGCGACGAGTACGGTTATCCCGTGAACAGTTGGACTTGTAAATATAGCCGATTTATGGTTACTAACGTGATAGCTATACTACTTACATATTTGTTACCTATTCTTGTATTATATCAGTATCTAAATTTATACTCCTTTGCATATTATATCACATATACATATTTATCTATTAACTATTTACTTCTACCGTATGTCAAACGCTAAATAAACAAGTAAATAACAGAAGCATAAAATGAAGCATATAGGTAGTCATCAGCTTAATAACTGGTAACCGATTGGCAAAATCGGACTGAAAAAATTGGTCTTGGCTGCGCCTTGCAGTGAGAACTTTACGCAGAGCTAGACCCAACTGATTTTATATAATAAAGCTAATGATCAATAGATTGCATTCAAAAACGTTGTCAAGAAAGGGTCAGTGTCCAGCATTTGTCGAGGTTGAAGGGAAACAGGTATACTCAGTGGCATTACAAATAACAGCAGAGACAAATAATGGGAGAAGATATATAATATAGAAGACTATTACACATTGGGGAGAAAAGCTAATAAGATTTCCTAAAGAAAAGTAAACTAGTGACAAAAGCTGAAAAGACAAACGATATAAAGGAAACAAACACTTAAATACCTACATCATTCATTAACAAAACGCAGAGTTAATATTAACCTACATAACGCGTGTATAAAGATACAAGTACAAATGGATAAATGCCAGTACATCCAGAAGAAATGACGACAACCAACGAGATTTTGCTAAAAGTGTACTTTATGTTACCTACCTAATAAAAGTAAATACCTATTACTAAATAGAGAACCAAATATCAGGTCCATCTCTTCTATGAGATTGTTCAAGCAATAATAGGACTGCGATCTTCCAAGACAATACAAAAGAACTCATCGGCGAATACAGCGAGGTCTCCCTAGAGATGGGCGCGTGAGTGAGTATTCATTCCTGTCACGCAAGTTTCACGCTTGATTTAAATACTCACGTTCACGCACGCTCACACTCACGTTCACTCACGTTATCGGCATAACCCTCTACTCAAAAGGTGACCCGCAGCCTTTATTTCAAAATTCAATTTCAGATAGGACGGAATGTTCAAATTTAAAACCAACAGAACTAAACCTCTCTAAAATGAAATATGTTTTTCACGTGAAATAATTTACGTAATATGTTGCAATCAGAATAGTAGACAAAAAAATAGTTGAAGATAGACTACAATAGCTCACAAAAGGGGATAGACACTGATTTCTCGCAAAAACGTTTCTTGCAACCGTCTTGAAAGACATTACTTTTAATACCAAAAGCTGCCATTGGAATTGACATTTCCGTTTCCCTTACTGATACCAGTACAAGAGGTTTATGTTGCTAGACAACACTTTTAATTCCTATGTAGAAAAGTACATTAACGTACGAGGAACTAAAAGTAATGACCTCCTCCCGCTCCAGCTTTAGTTCTTCCACATGGGTGGGTAGTGGGTGAGCGGGGTACCCTGCAGTCTTAAATTCGTTACTAAATAATCAACGTGAAACGTGAATCACGCCTTGGAAATATTCACTTACATTCATGCCCGATTTTCAAATATTACTCACGTTCACGACGAGACCCGCCGTGGTTTGACCGTTTTCACGTTACGCTCCTATCCCTACTCTCAACCAGAGTCAGATCCGTTAAAAAAATGTTAAATAAATAATTTCATCTTTAAAATATGAATCTCTATTGAATAGTTTCAAACTAATTATCTCAATTAATAAACGTGTTTGTGCTTGTATCTAATTCGTTGTTTGTCATAGTAACTCGCATATTTAGTAAAAATAGTGGAAAATAACATAAATACATAAGTCCACCCTCATGGCTGACATCATCAACTATTGTCATTTTCCGGCAAATTAACATCTAAGGTTTCCCGAAAACGCGATATTCCTAATGCTTCGCTTTATGAAAAGGGACGTTGTTATCTAGTCTGGTGGTTTATAAACAGAATTATGACGCCGAAGAGGAAACTTTCGGGAATATTTGGAACTAAGCTCATATGGAGGGACTCAACTGGAAAACATATCAAGTTATCTAAATGATTGCGGTTTGACGTACTCACTGCTTATTTCCTGGTTAATTAACATGAAATAATTTACTTGCCCTCTAAATTAGCCCAGTCTTCCAAATTATCTAAATAAACTGCTGCAGGAGAATAGTCTACACCAAAGTTGGTCAAAATAACAGCCACTCCTGTATGTTTTGAAAATAAAAATAGGGAAATGTTTTCAACTCTAGCACAGACTTTTTTTGAAAAACGAATTAGTATTACCTTACTTGGCATAAAATTTTGTCGGAAGATAATAACTTTAACTTCATTGATGTTTTTTATGATAGCGAACTCATTCCACTTCTATAATGTTTCCCAGTCAAACTTCATAAAAGTTATGAAATGTGTCCTTTGTGATATGAGGTTTATGCCGACAACTCTTCAAAAAAGGTTACAATCTTTTGTAGGTAACGAGCGAAACATTTTTGAGCTATTGTGATTCATAAAGTTAAAAAATGTGCCCGGAATCGACTTCGCAACTTTCGGACGTCTTGTAGGAAACAACTTATATTTCCGAGTGAGTAACTTTAAGATTAAGTTATCTGCAAGCCTTTGTTACAATCAAGCTGGAAATTTATTTTTAAGGTTACATGAAAGTAAACAAGAGCTCAAAAAGTTTATAATTCCTTTTAAATAGGGTAATTTTCTTAAATAAAAGTACTTACAATGTAAATTTAATTTTCTTTATGCAAGGCAGCGCTCGTTTTTTAATTGACGTATCCAGAGACAAATGTCATATATTAATTATTTAGACCAATAAAAGTGCAGTTCCGAAGAAACAACCAACAAATCCATTTATTACGGTTGTTTAACATAGCGCGCTTAAACATAAATCAGGCAATATTTTGTCATAGTTGTTCTCACAATAAATACTTAATGATGATATAAAACTATTTGAAAATCCATTGTGGCGAATAGTTATAATATTTTGGTCCGTACTCTCGCCTCGTGTTTAAATTTTAATTGAAACTTATGGAAGTTAATAGTACCTCTACATAACGGCCTTAAACTTGAGGTAAAAATACGGCCTTATGCAATTCTTTAAGCTTTACTTACAATTATATTTCGTGTAAATTTTATATTGATGAAAACTAGATATGTATTCGGCAATTGTCTTGAGTTTTCAGCTATATTTAGATATTATGACGACGGTTAAGTCGCGCTTCTTTATTAGTGTACAGTGGATTGCCTAAATCACCTTTTCCATTTTTGTGAGAATTTGAAAAACCTTTGATCTGCGAAAAATTCTGATAATTTTTTAGAGGTTAGCAGTATATAAAAGTAGCGATTTCCTGTGTCTCTTTTTGCAGATTGTCAGATTCATAGATTGCTTCTGGTGCTCTCACTATTTGTGAATTATAATCCTTCGATATCTTTGGAAAGGCAGCAGCTCTACGTGGTGTGTGTAATTGCTGAAATTTGTTTGGTTACGCCAGGATTAGATAGTATTTCAGAAGTGTTCACCCGTGATTCCCCTTCAACTTCGGTACGTAAATCTGGGTTCCCCCTTGCACGTTGGGTGATGCATTAGTGATTATTTCAGGTATTTTTACCTCTGTTTAGTATTCTTCCGCTTTGGGTTTTGTTACCACCACTTGGAGTACCTGCAAATATAGTTCTGCAAGTGGCTCTGAGTGATTCGTTAAGCTACGCTTACAACTACCTTGCTGCCGAGGCCGTCCAGTGCGACTTCACATTCTCACCTGAAGAAATACCTACACAACCCAATCCTGCAGATTTGAATAGTTTATCTATAGACCTTGAGACTTCCTCACGGTCGCCGGTCCTCTTGAGTTGTATATCTTAAGGTGGTTGTGTTTTCTCTCGCGGCCGAACTGTGTTGTAATACGCGGAAACGCAAACTCTGAAATATTTCGTGTGAATGCTAGATTTTATTGCAAAAAAGTGTTTTATTTATGATTTTTAGTTATGATTTTAACTGATAGCTGCGGTGATTTTGGTTGCGTTCAGCTCTGTGCCAACTATTTTAACTTAACTTAGAAGGCTCACATAACTCCCACTAGCTCAATCCTCGGCTGCGATATGGGTGTAGGATTTTCTGTTTTCTTCACTTTGGCATAAAGGTTTTAGTTCATTAAACAAGAAGTATTGGGCGTCAACAATTTTATTTCAATTGTTAATTTTTTCTATGATATTTAAGTGCATTCAATCGTATAATTCATGGTTCATATCAATGTCATTTGGGAGTTTAATATAATAAAGGGTTATTTAGTATGACAGTTTTTATAGTTTACTTTATACTGAAATATTGAATTAAAGCTCTTTTACTTGATTTATGTTGATTAATAAACCTTTAATTTTATGGAAAGGTTTCTATCTTTTACAAAAATTCAACACTTTCATGTAAGATAAATCTAAAGAGCTCTCCATACCCTCTTAACCTATTTATATCTGTTAATTGATTTCACGTTTAACTCAATTCACATTTATAAAGTATAAGAAAAGTCCATTATTTGATAGATTTCTACATTATAGCATTAAACACCTTTTAATTTGACGTAAAAAAATTATAACCTGGTTTTTTAACCTGGCCTACCAAGAAGGTAATTAAATTTTTTATTATGTTATTATGAAGTCATTGACTGTTGATAATATGGCATATGCCCATTATTTGATAGTAACTTGTCATATTTTATGTTATGAATTAATTGAACAGTTTATATATATCTTCCTAAAGTTTTAGGACTAACCTAATTATACAAACACTAATCCGTGATGCTAGCAATTGTTGCCTTGACCATCGAGTTGAACTCTATGTAACTGGGACGACCCCTATCGCCAAACCCATGAAGTGATTTTCTAGTGAGGTTTTTCTAAAAACAATTGACGCAGGTCTAACACGGTCCTCCGTTTTCGGTTATGCCCTTCAGAAAGGTTTCACTGCGACCCTGGGTGATTCTATTCCACCGTATCATAATGTCTCGTTTCTTTTAAATAGCCACGATAAGAGGGGAGGCCAAAAAGCTAAACCAAAAACACTCTCTATTAAGATATCTACGAATCGCCCTGTTTATTTACATATCAGTTAACAAATAACCGCTTTTCTATTGAGAAACTGTCCCATCAATCAATCCTATTTGTATGAAAAAATAATTATTTCTTAATATACTGTCGAATTATACCAATTATAGACTTACAATTGCAAAGTTTATCGGTTTATTCTGGGATTCAGTTCTTAATTTTATTTTCTTTGCTAACGCTATGTAGCCTCACTCTGTATTTGTTCAAAACAGGAAGTGGTTTTTCTTTTATTATTAATATCAACATATTTTAACTAGCCACCTAATTTAATTCAAAAAGGACTATATGATGAATCTGCAACCTGTATTTCTCTTAAGTGCTTTAAGTTGCCTAACTATCAGGTTTTTGTGATTATTTAAATGTATTATCTTTTAGTAGTTAAACTTTGTAATGCTGCAGCTCTTTGCTTTGAAAACGCGCTCGACAACCTTTGTTTTCGATAATATCAATTGCAAGGGAGTACTGGAACGTTAAAGTCTTTGTTGTCGAATTTTGTATCAATAGTTGAAGTGTGCCATAATTCTGACGCCATAGTCCTGTTGTGCGAATTTCGGTTAATAGCGTAACGAACCCCACAGGTGAGGATTTTAGCCTCCGTGTCCCATTCTCGGACCGAGTTCACTACTGGTTGAGAAGGTGTGCTATTGAAGAGCATTCTGAGGAAATCATATCAACTATTTGCTATTTGCCAACAGAGCTATGTACATACAGGAACAAT
Source organism: Agriotes lineatus (assembly GCA_940337035.1). Classification (NCBI taxonomy): domain Eukaryota; kingdom Metazoa; phylum Arthropoda; class Insecta; order Coleoptera; family Elateridae; genus Agriotes; species Agriotes lineatus. The sequence continues at coordinate 47,343 of CALNHX010008398.1, read as the reverse complement.
TTTACATGTACAACTAATAAATTCAATATGAAACTTAAAATAAAATTAACGTCAATATTCACAACAAATACAACAATATAGAAACTGGGGTTAAAAGACAATACTACAAATACAATGAAATTTGAATTTAAATGAGCGTAACAGTTTTCCTTTTCACTTGGATATTGCCGTTTCGAAAATTTTCGCATATGGAACATTTATGTTCTTTTTTGGAGCGAAATGCAGTATATAAGTAGTGTAAATAACCAATTGGGTTACAGCAATTTCTGATTTTTATTTATTCCTTTATGGGAATTATTATGTGGTGTAGGGATTTACAGCAACAGGTCTTCTGGTTTGGACCGTCTCTAACCAGTTGTGCTTTTGGAAAAACCACCCCATTCTGCTCAGGATCTAGCTGGCAAAACATTGCTGCACCACAAGGCAATTATTGAATCACAGTGCTATGTTTCTGTAAAAATCTTATTGAGTATTATTTAATTAGTCGTACAGAAATATTTCGTATAGCAATCTGTATGTCTATAACTTGTTTAATCTATTAAGTTCCCGACTGGAACACGCAGTAGAAGTTTAATATCATATTTGTACGCTGTGACCTAATCTTAGTACATAATGTACTGTTGGTCGCAGCCTAAATCAATTAATTAAATAAATAAATAAATAAATAAAATATATTTCGCCAACAATTGACGCTAGCGAGGATGGAAGTGGTTGCTCCACATCTGCTGATCATATATTTAAAATTCTTTGTGCCGTACGTACGTTAAGTGTCGAGTTGCACTAGACAGTTAAGTTAGGAGTAAATTATAGCTGATAACATACCTAGGAGTGTTATGAGTATCATAATTGCCCCAGATGTTGTTTTGAAATCCGATCTCGTAGAACGGGGATTTTAAGACATCTAAGGCTGTACCGTACAGATACAGTTCTTGCAGTATGGCAATAGTTGCCATATACGGTAAAGGACTATTACCGTACAGATACAGTTATGACTTAGTTACCACCTTACTTTTGTATATGTAAACGAAGGCTTACTATCTTGTAACCGGTAAACAAATATACGAAAATAATAATAACGAATTCCTTTTATATGGCTGCTTAAGTCGAGCTCTATTATCATCGAATTGTTTCTGTAATGCCATAATATGAAACGGATTTCGAAAGTAAAAGCAGGCACAAGACGGACAGGGTGTTTCAAACATAATGAGACACCGATAGGTAACATATTATTTATGTTATAATAAAACAACTAAACCTAATATACTTTAGTACAAAGTCCCTTCAGTAAAAAGCTCTAAGTCCTTTTTTTATCTTTTACTAAAAACTAAAAGACGAAGTAAGTATTGTAATCGCGTCAAAATCACCTTCCGAGATTTTTTCAGATTTTCACGTTTCAGGATCCTTGGATGACGAAAGACAGATTTTACAATTCCGTCTGTCTGTCTGTCTGTTGCCGGTATATCTCAAAAACTATTTGTTGGAATAAGGCGATATCTTGCATGTGGATTATATGTAAAAAAAATCGGTCAAATATATTTTTTTGTTTTAACTGCTAAATAGATACATGCAATAATTTGAACATAGCTCAGGCTTTACTCTTGACAAAACTGGAACCCGCCAGATATAGGATAAATGTTGCAACAATAACGATGTTAAATCAATTAATGACGTTGGTGACATAGACATTTTTATTCCCCTCGTCTGAAAGACGAAGGAAGTATTGTAATCACGAAAAACTCACCTTCCGAGATTTCTTCAGATCTTCACGTTTCAGCTTCCTTAGATAACGAAAAACAGGATTTCTCAATTCCGTCAGTCAGTCTGTTTGTCTGTCTGCCTGTCTGCCTGTCTGTCTGTCTGTCTGTCTGTCTACCTGTTGGGGGTATAACTCAAAAATTATTTGTCGGAGGAAGATGATATTTTGCATACACATTATATACAGGGTGTTTGTAGATCGTTAGACAGCTCGTAACTTCGTTAATAGAGATTTCAAAAAGAACTTTCTTTTGTTTTAAATGTCAGTGTACAACCTACAAATTGACGTAAAGTAATTTAAGCCATGGCCTCCTATTTTTACATAATGATATACAATTTTGGTTTTTTAAATGGAACACCCTGTATATTTTTAGATATTTGAAATCAGCGCTAAAAGTGCTTTATAATAGCATTCTTAAATTAAAATATTCAAATATACGTCTATTTTTATACAGAATTTTACTGTTGCTGCTTAAAACTTCAGTTTAAAATAAGTATAGTAATATCTAGCCTAGAATTACAACTGATGCGAGAAATTAGATCGTGGGACAGTTTTTCATAGTTTGGTTTTCGCGGAGAAGAACCAATGCGAAAAGTCACTTCAGGGTAGGCATCCGTTAATCTTGAACGATATTTGTCGAACAATTGATTTTTAAATATACTGTGTTAGTTAAAGTAACATAATGTGACCGTCCAATTTTTTTACCCTCCGTGATCCGGCTCCGGCCCGCGGTTTGCATGTTCCCGACCTCTGTACTAGGCTATTAAAGCACTCAAATAAGCTATAGACGCACTCTTTTGGAAAATAGCTATTTATGTATCTAGAACTAAAAGTAAAGCTTTAAGCTTTTAAGGTATGAACAAGCTGAGGCGTTATCCGCAGCCGCAATTACTTGCGAATCCTTTAAAGATACTTTTTGTTCGAGATACATAAAAAATGTGATTTCATGCTGATTGTTCACGGGGTTTAATTATGAAAAGAAATGTTTAGCTTTTAATTTATACAAGTGATTCATAATAAATATAAGTAGCTTCAACGTCGCATTTATAGCAACAGAAATGTGTTTACTGTGATATAGGCACAAAGATAACCAATAGAAACTAGTATGAAGTAAACTGTATTTTACATGTATAATACCAAACACGCCCTTGAATGCGACGACATGATTCAGTTAATATATCTCTCAATAAATATGTACTTTTAGTGAAATTGCTAATGCAAAGGAGGTAATATTAAAATCACATGTTTTAGATGAAAAAGAACGAAGCAGTCATGAGTGCCACCAGAATGTATAAATGTAGATATTGCAAATACACATCTGTATAAAAGCATGTCAACATCAAAAGCTGAAATGAAAGGAAAACATTCATGGAACTTGCTATTTGGATAGGAATTAATAAGTACCATCACTGTTCAACTCTTGCAGTAATGATAACATAATCCACCTGAATTTCAGCATTCAGTGATGAGCCGAAGTCGTTTTGTGCTATTACTTCGAGTGACACGCTTTTCAGACAACGCAGAAGCTTTTCCAGATTATAATTGCAGTAAAATTTAGCCTGTACAAACTGCTCGAAAATTGCCAAGATTTATATAATATTGAAGAATGTAATGTGTAGGCGAGACAATCTTACCCTTCAGAGTTTAATTATCGGTCTGTTAATATAAAATGTAGATTGTGTTCTAATGTGGTTCTATATCATAAAAATTTAGTCTGGTAACTGCACTAATAATATAATTCGCAGAGAGTGGATCAGTGGACTCAGTTTTCTAACATAAAATAAAAAATCTGTAAAAGGCTTTACTCAGAACTTCCCTCTCAAGTAGACATTGTGACACTAAATCATTTTAAAAATCAAAGTAAACTACATATAAACATGTTTTCACGTTCCAAATAATACGGAAACAATAAAAGAATACCCTTGAATGAGAATTACATCAACTTTCAAATAAAAAATTCGTTACCGGAGGGATTTAAACCTTCACGCAGGGCATGTCTTAAGTTTTGTGCCAAAGCGCGGTGCGTTTCAACCGAATCAGGCAATGGAAAATTAATTATATATTTTACATCAATAAATCAATGCAGATAATTCTTTTACTAAAAATTTTTTCATTCCTTTTTAAACATATCATACGCAGAATGTATATATTTATGTGCTATGGTTTTTACGATACTTCGATGCTGAAATTTATGCAACAGATTTCCCGTGCTCTTTCTTTAAACTGTAGCATTTGTTAAAATAAATAAAGAATAAGATTTCCACTAGTTTAAGAATCATTGAAAAATATTCAAATGTAATGTACGCATAAAATTCATCAATTTTAAGTACTAAAGAAATTTCGGAGAATATTTTTTTTCTGGGTTTTTGCAATCTCAAAAAGAATGGAGACCTACATATTTATATCCGCAAGTAATTCCAGATAGCACATCCTATGATTGAATTTACGGCCTCGCCCAAATATGCGTTTCCCGTCTATTTGAAGGTTTGGGATTTACGCATTTATGCCACTCGCGCCCTAAAAAGGTCAGCATAATGCACTTATTCTTTACACCTTTTTGACTTGTAGAAGATATATCTTGTATCTGTTAGGTCCAAATTTTGTCAAGAATAAAGTCTACGCTATGTACAAATTATTACTTTTATGTATTTCTGAGTTTAAGCAAACATTAACAAAATTTTATTTTTTTAAGGTGCTGACCCTGTGTATATTTGTCTGAATTTTTCTCGGTTTCATGCCAGGTAGATACATAATATGTATGCAAAATATCGTCTTCCTCCAAGAAACAGTTTTTGAGTTATACCGCCAACAGAGAGACAGACAGACAGACGGAATTGAGAAAACCTGTTTTTCGTCATCTAGGGACCCTTCGTCTTTCAGACGAGAGAAGTAAATGGGTTTTGGTAACACTACTGAGGTACTTATAAGATTAAAAATTTTATAGGCCAACAGAAATATTTAAACATTCGCACTGTATTTAAAGAAACTCGTATAAATTGTTAAAAAGGGCAGATTTTATGTAATAGGAAGTAAAGATAAATGTTACTAAGCTATTCAACAACTGAACCCAGAAAACAAGTTATAACACATCTCCACATCTAAGTGATGAAAGCAAACAAGGTAAAGAACTAAAATATGCGGATATATCAACCCCTTGGGCATTTTGCGCCATTAAAAATTAAAAACATTGGTAAAGGAAACGTTTCCTGAAACAAATATTTTTTCGATAATGCAATAACAAGAACTGATTTTTTAACCAACCTCTTTCTTTAATGTTTATGAAGAGATTGCTTCCATATATTTTACCTTAACAATATTTCGATGCTTGCCCTATATTAACGATATTTACTTTTCTTACGACATTTATTATTTATTTGCGGGCTGTTACCTATAATGTTTCCAATTTTGTTTCACCGTTCTAGGTAGTTATACTTTCTTCCTGTGCAGCTTATTTATCAGATCACCTTTTTTATTCTTCGGATACACAGCTTTCAGTTGACACCCTTTTCCTCTTTCTACACAGCTGCTTTAAATATTTTGTTAATATACAACACTTATCCCTATTGGAATATGTGCTATTCCTTAGCATTTGAACTCTTGTCTTTACCTTTTCCACTATTGCTCTACATTCGTCGTAGGACCATCTTTTCTGGGTTTTCTTTCTTTCTTTGCTACGGGAGTATCTTTTGTTGCTTGTTATCATAACAAACCTACCGTTGGCTTTTCCCTCAAGAAACTACACAGACTTGTGGCTACTTGGATACAATTGTCGGCAACAACTAGCTCAAAGAAGATGGCGAGTACATCTCTTTGAACATACTCTAATAAAGGGCTCCAACGGATTTTTGACAAGTAACAAGTGTATCCAGGCATTCAAACAGAATTCGTAAACTCAAGTAGCACAAAGAGAAGCTCAACTTTAAGTACAGGTAGCAGTAACAAATAAATAATGCCAGAATGGAAATATCATAGTGTATAATTATCATCAATGCATACATCAAATTGCAGGTCGACAAATTACGAGGCACCTCATGAAACGCATAAAGTTTAATACAAACATCTTAATACATACTCACAGGTTGCAATATAGCGATACAATATTTATCGCACACCTTAAAATCAGGCATGGTTTGGAAGTTGATAGGCTAGTGTGCTACCAGGAACCAAGCTCGCGGAGCGAACTGTATACTTCTAAGGTCACTTCGGCCATCCAAACGTCAAAATGCCCGAATGGGGAAAGCAGCAGGAATCCACGCCACAGTTGCGAAGCGGCCATGAGTGGAGATAAATACTGGTCGAGGTCACACTCTAGGCGACTTCGGCATTCCAGAAACTAGGGAAAGTAAATTAAATACAGCCTGAAGAAGGCTTCCTTACTTACCCCACGATGTTCAGAACACTTGCGAAGATGAAAACCAGCAGGGTAGAAATTATGTTTAGGAAAGCAGACCCGCCGAAAGGGACGGGCAACCAATACACGAAATCAAACTGCATGCCCATAAATTCACAGAACACTCTAACTGACGCTTAAACTAATTTAATGCTGCTAACCCAGGCAGCCGGAAAAGAAAGCTGAGCTGACAATTGTAACTTTTAATCTTTGCGCTGCAAGCCAAAAGTAGGCATAGCACGAGCGCGCGAAGTATGAACCGAGTACCATAGACCTTGAAATCGAATAGATGCGTAAAAGTATGGAATAAATATTACAGACAACGATCAAATGTATGCGAAATCAAATCGTAATATCCTTTCATAGCTGTTTTTGTCTATCGAACTTCTCTCTGCCATTACAATCAGATATGACCAAAGCGTCTCTGGAAAAACCAAAACTGGTTCTATGACCCAGAATGATGTATAAATGTTGAATAGAAACCTTAAACAAAGTTAGTTGTATTTTCACTATATGATTAAGGCTGTTATTAACTAAAGTTACTTTTAACTGCCATGTTTATATTCTCACAAAGTTTACATAAAGTGTATCAGCAATGTGATAAAATTTACTTATTTTTCATTTTAGAATACTCCGAACTTTCCTGTAACATATTTTTCGATGGATGAAATAACTGAGAATCCGCTTGGACTAGTAAAGAGTTTTCAGCACGTATAAATTTTATTAGTTTAGCAGTAGGTACAATTTGCAATCGGCGTAATCTATAGAATCGTACTAGCAGTTATCACTAGAAAACAGTAATGAGAAATGTCGTCGATATAACAAGAAGCTGGCGGAGACATCCTGTTAGGCTACACTAAATGTCAGTTACAGTAACATTCTAGCGCAACTACTTGTCTGAAAACCTACCCGTTCTAAATTACTGCGGCATAGATTTACATACAGCCTTAATTTGATTCCTTGTAATACGACATCTTCTTTTGTAGATCTACGAAATGTATTTACTACGTGGTTACGACAATTAACAAGTTTTCATAATTACTAACTGATAGTTATTCGGCACTCTCTAACGCACTTTGTGGTTGTTCGTAAATATTCATACGGGAGAAATGATATCGACTGAGCCACCTAAAATAATCGCAATAACTTAGAATAGCTTACCTTATGTGAAGAAAACTGTCTTGCTGCAGAATATATTAGTGTTTTGCGGAATCTCTGTTTCAATCTTACTCTAGTTCGGTACAAGTATAAAGACACGGTTTTTAGGACGTTGGTTCTAAATCTGTTTGTTACCCTGCAGCAATTATCTATACAGCTAGGTATCTTTACGATTATTTCATCGTCGTCATGACTTGCTTCCCACACTTACGCTTCACATACAGTTTTTTCCAAGAGTGGTTTACTTGTTTACTACTACTTAGAATCTCGTGGGTTCCGTAAGTAAGAATTAATTTAAACCTTTACCTATGCAATGTTAAGTAAGTTTATATATTTAGGCGTAGGCTTAAACTGGATGTATTAATATACTGTCACTTACAAGTTATGCATTTTCAGTGTTTGGCTTTTGAACCAAATTTTAAAATTTGATTTTTCAGGAAACTAGCATTTTGGAAAGTAAACCTGCATTTCAACTACTTTTAATCTTATCACAAACAGTGACCGTATCATGCGATAAGACACCCATTTTCAGAGTTTCCCAACTATTTGGCTTTTCTGAAATAATTATGCAAATTCTGAATTAGTAACAGCGTATGATAAATGATCCTAAAATTTCGTCTAGGTAGAAGGTCTCTTGTTGAATTGCCGATGTCAGACTTAACAGACGTTTCACCCTCAGGCCGCATCTCATAAGTGCTAAAATTAATGTCGAGTATGTTTTTGGCACTTGTAAACTCGGTTCATTAAATTTAAAATGTCAACATAAGTGATATGTACAATCTCTAGCATTATGGTTATTATTCTTTTGTGGTAGTGAACATTTTCGTATACTGCATATACTTCTTTATATAACTAACATAATGTAAGGGCAGTAATTTTGTAACTATAGTAGTTATAAAGCTAAGCTGCAAAACGCAAATTTGGACAGTCAGTCTTTAACACTTATAGAAGTTACCAATGGTAATAGAAGGTGCTCCAGATGAATTATGAGAATATTGTTGTGGATACAGACTAAACTGAGCACTTTCGATTTATTTTATATTAAACTGAAAGATCGATTAGGTACTATTTTTGTATGTAACCAGCAATATAAAGACAATTTTGATTTGCAAAGGGCTCTAGTTAGTCAATCACATTATGATACACAGAAAAGATCACGGCAATGTTTAAAACTCTAGGCATTAAATTTATTTTAAGCAATAAATAACTCTCCGATCCTGGGTTACCTATCCGAGAATGTTCCTTGTCGGTTTGTAGGCAATTTTGAGTGATCTTGCTAAGTAAATTAGTACTGAAAGTAAACGAACTTAAGGTGGTTTGTAAATACATTTGCAACTCAAGTGCTTATCTAATATTTCAAAGAAAAATTACCAAACTAACTAGAAGTGACAATAAGTGAGGTTATGTGGCCTCTAAAATTCAGCCAAAACGAAATCTTTATTAGTAACATTAGCAATTGCACATAATTAGAGTAATTTAGTTATAGGATCTTAGTGCTGGTTAGCTTTTAGCACTAATAATACCCTATAATATAAAATTTCATATTAACATGCAATGCCGTTCTTGAATTATACACGATTTGAGTTTCTTAGCCAAGTCACATCGTAATGGGATAAAATTTTATTTACATGTAGTCCTTGAGTAGTAGTTTATTATTTATAGCTTATCTCTAGCTTTAGAAGTTGCTTTGTATTTTATGATTGTTTAAGCACAAATGGGCCCAACGTGAAATAGACTGTCGTTAAAATGTATGTTATAAATATGTTACAAAATGAAAAGCAGGTGCATAGATAAGAAATTTGAGGCGCATAAGCCGAATATAATAGTTGATTAAACATAGAAAAAAATGTATGGCAAATAGTTTGAAATACGCAGGGTTTTCAGCTGCAATATTTATAAATAATTGCAGGGTTTGCAATTTAAATGTGAATCGGATAGAAATTTTGCACAGATCTACAGATCTACAGAAGAGAGTTTGTTTAGTATTATAGTAGCTTACATTAGATTAATTGCAAATGAAAGCTGAATACAACTGAAGAACTTACTACATTTTTGGATTTTTGCCAAGTGACATATCAAAACGCTTGTAATTTATTTTTTAGCAAAAACGAGGAAGTTCGTTTATAATCAATATTAGTTTTTAGTTTCACTTAATTTTGATGTTATTTTCTTATTGGTGAAATTCAGACAGACCAATTCTTATTAGATCAATGAACAAAGATTGTGAAATAAAAATCAGTCTCCATATAAACTTTTGTTGTTCAAACTTAGGACAGTTGCTATGTACACTGCACAGTTTTGTTGTATCAGTAAACAAAAAAAGCTTATAACATTTGCTAGTTGTGAAAAATAATGTAAATACTGCCGTTTTGTTAAATACCTGAAAGGTCACAGTTTCTGCGTAAATTAAAAGAATATATGTTTGTCGTAGTTAATGAGAGCTTAATTCTACACTTGGTTGACTAAATAAACAGCAACTGGTAATAATTCCACGACATAGCAGTTCTACGTAACTACCTGAATGCAAGTAAGTGGGCACTCGTAATTAAATCGTATTGTACATCCATGGAGAGAGGGAAGTCAACAAAATGAGATTGATGACGCTAACCTAGAAACCATAAGTAAGAGTGAGCGCATATTGGTAAACCACAACTCCAAAGACCTTACCTGATGCTGGTAGGTTTTTCAAGCGACTGCAGCGAGTTATCCTGTTCCAAATGTTTATTAACCTTAATTGTGATGAGTTTCCCAAGGCGTTCGTAAACTTCGACTTTCTGGATCATCACAAGCAACCATTTTGCTTCCGCAGCAGCAGCAAACATTTAACAACGGAATATTAAAGTAAAAGTGTGTCTGATTATATGAGTTTTTTAAATAATCTGTGTTACTTGACATACTTTGGCGAGGCCACGGAAAGTTAATGCTTACAGGCTCTGAGATAGAACCCTGAGCTTTTTAAATTTTTATAGTACAAGAGCAGCCGGCCCTCTCATTTGTATCAGTTTTCAATAGAGACTCTCAAAGTTTATGTGTGTGTTGAGCCCAGTCCTCATAAAATGATATTTGCGTTACAATTTAATTATCGGTGGTTTCCATAATAATATAGAATAACTGAGCATGATTGTCAAAAAAAAGTATGGCAACCCGCAAACGGAGAACCTACTAAAAAACTACTAGAAAATATCAAATGGGGATAGATAGGCCACACCTTGCAAAATCTAATATGAATATAATGAAAAAAGATCTGCAGTAACATATAGGAAAACTTTAACGGCCCATTATCCTTTTACCCAACCTTTAAGATATTATAAAATAGGACAGAAGCTTCATAGCGCTGCGCACATTAATTTAAATCAGTCTATGGCATTATATTTATGACAATGATGTTAAAATACCGTCAAATACAATATATAAATAAATAGGTAAACGGCAACTGCAGAAGAATTTTTAAAAATCGTGCGCTTTCCGGTTACCACGCTATCACTCTGGTAGTCGTTAACCCCTAATGAGGGAACCCTTCCTCGATTTCAACGGGCAAGTAAAGAGTGTTCATATAACCACAACTGTGTGGAACTAACAGACCACTGGTCTAACGCAAGAGGAAGAAGAAGAGGATGGTAAAATACCATCAAATACAATGTACAAATCAAGTATTGTGTACATCAAGTAGATGAAGGGGAATAAGTGCACGCTTGGGGTAATTGATCCACCGTGAAGTTGCTCACAAATTGTCGGCATGGCGCTATTTTACCGGTATACCTACATCAACCGCTATATTTTTATGATATATCATACGAAGAAGTTGATGGTTGTGTTTGTAGTGGCATAGTTAGTTGAAAGTACTCAGTGTCGTCGTATAATTTTTATGATTGAATCGGGTCAGCATATCATACATTTGGCTCTCAATGAAAGCTTTATGGCTGTAGTTTTTATTATAGGAATAAGGTTGTTGACTGTGTTTACTAACCGGGTGAATTGTAGAAGTGGTGCAATTGGCACGATTTCTTCTACATTGAGTAACATGTAGCACCCACTTGACTGTAGGGTGAACTGCAACTTTCTTTAATTGTCAAGGTGCAGGGTAGATATTTTAACGGTCACGAGTCGCTCAAGTCAGATAAAATACCTTAAAAAGATTATTCGAGATGGGCTTAACCGACGTCGTAGAAGATGTGGTGTTGTTGGGGACCAACACCGCCATATATCTACAGCAATTTCTAGAGAAATATACAAATTTCATAGATTGTTTCCTTCGAAGAGTAAATGGGGTTTTATTTTCCAATCTTTCTGAAGTCCTTAATTTAGTATGAGATTATGTAAATGTAAAAAGTAAACCGCACTCGTACATAAGATGACTTTCAGTATCTGCGCCACTTACAGCTGGGAGAAATGAATCTGTACTGACCAAACATTGAAACAAGGACTAGGCTGCAGAAATACAGGTTGCAGTATCAGAAAATGGGAAAGGACAGGACACAAATAAATAATATTTATAATAAAAATCGGGAGTGTGCTCCCCTAGACTTTCTCGCATTCGCCTTGTTTTCTAGTAAATTTGAAAAGTTTATTGCAATGTATATACATACAGCGATAAAATTACATTTTCAGGTAACCACTACCTGTTTAGGTAAAGTGCCGCTTTAGGTTAACCTATCATACTGAAATTTTATATCTGGGAGTTTTTATCAATAATAAATGTATGTGCAAAATTTCGTGCAAATACCTTGAAGCAAACTGGTACTTTACTTGAATGGATACCGCTACCTGTTTAGGTAAAATGCCACTTCCGGTTAACCGATCATGCTGAAATGTAATATCTGGTAGTTTTTCTACATAAGAAATGTATGTACTAAATTTTGTTCAAATATCTCGAAGCAAACTGGTACTTTACTTGAATAGGTACCGCTACCTGTTTAGGTAAAGTGCCACTTCCGGTTAACCGATTTCGCTCAAAATTTGAGAGGAACCTACAAATTTTGAATAATGACTATGTACATAATTTCAAAGGTCTAGCTTATTTCGTTTTTAAGTTATCGTGTTCACACACACACACACACACGCACACACGCACATACACACAGACATAATTCGAAAAATGGTTTTTTCGGACTCTAGGAGGTCTAAAACGTCAAGATTCGTCAAAATCTCGAAGTCGATTTTTTTGACGATTACAATACTTTCTCTATACTACCGTATGCGAGAAAGTAAAAATGAGGAACAGATTCTCATTTTATTGTAATCAAAACTAATTAATTGGTACGATCAATCATAATATAAAAAACGTTCCGTTTTAAGATATTTTCTGTATATTTGTACTTGCTCCAAAGCAATTACTCCAGATAAATAATGAATTTGCACAGTTCGAAAATGGATCGCACAGGAAAGGAATAAAAAAAATAATGAATGTTGTTCGATTAAAGCATTTTATAGAAGCAATTTATTACCTTTACGCACAACATATATAGAACGGAATTTTTTTCTTTCCTGTGTTGGTGTCGGAATTAAATCTATATGAAGATAAGATTGTCAGTTAAGCTAAGCTCCATGCGCCAGATTGTGTTAAATTACAACAAAGCACGTTAGCTTTTTCGAATTTACTGTTATTTATTTTCACCTGTCAAAACTTTGTTATCAGCGTTTAACGGAACTTTTAATACCACGCTTTTGATCTCCCTGGGGATTGAATTCATTGTTTCCAATCACATCATACAAAACAGCTCGTCAAACTTTTTCGTTGAGTAACTTCCAGATAATTCTGAACAATACGCATTTAACTTTAAAAATATTCAAAGTAAAAAGACTTATTGTTTGTATGTCAGATACGTGCATAATGCCAACACCACAGTAATGTTTGCGGCATGTTTAGTTATTTATATTTAATAATATTTGCGGATCAATCAAGTGTTAACACTTGTTGAGGGCTAAAGCACCTCTTCCATTTTTCATATTCACTTATCGATCTTTGCTTTTAGGATGTCAACGACCATTATGTGGCAAATAGGTTAAGCGTCGGTTAAAGTCCTAAAGTTACTGGAGAGTTTAAAGTTTTCCTAAATAAATAAATTCTGTCGATCCTCGTAGATCGTTGTTTTCTAAGTTAACAATGTTTCGTGACGACATGTAATATTATAGTAATTAGATCTTCACTATCTGCGATTTAAGTTCATTCTACGTATTATTAGACTTAAAAAGCGAACACATTAGCCACATTAAGAAACATTTGTTGTCTACAAGCAGCCCGCATGCAGTACATAGTAATGTACGCTCTTACTAGTTAAGAGTATTGTAGTCTAAAGCACAGTAATTGAGTACATTCCACAGAATACAATTATCACAACTATGTTCACAACTACTAGGAGTTGTAATCTACATTTTTCAGTAAAGTACTACAGTTGCCATTCTGTATATTAGTCGAGGTTATTTGACAATTTTATAAGTAAATTAATTAGAAAATTATCAAGCAAAAATAGTAAACCATGTGCCAAACATAATAAATTTAAATGAATTATAAACGTAAACTTTGATTGTTACTAAATGGCTGTGATAACTATCGCTACAATGTGTGTGGGTCAAGTATGCATTTACATAACAAGTACTTACCAAGCATTCAGGATTGGCATAGTAATAACCAGTATCAGGCGATTACCAACACCTGTCGAAAACACTAAGCGAATATTATTTTGGATAGAAGTGAAGCAAGATGCTTTTACAAAAATATATTAATTTTAACCAAAAATCGCTTTAATCCGCTGCGAGTGGATATTCTGGTTAGTGTAGAACGGGAAACCTAACCTATGTGAGTGTTTTTTATTCTATAGTTTAATGTGCAACTCTTTTGATTCAGCATTCCTTAATCTAACTGGACAATAACCTATATCATGTGTTAATAGTAGTGGCATTTATATTCTACTGGCATCAAAAGGCAAATGTAGAACTACCAGACAACACATTATTTGATGACTGTGACACGAAGTGAAAACGAGAGTACTATCAGACTCCATACTTTCCCACTCCTATTTTATGTGTACATAAATGAAACTTTCCTAAATGACATCTACGCAGGAAGAAAGGTCAAAGGGGTATATGTAAATAATATAAGATATCCAGATGATACATCATTAATCTCAGATAACCAGCAAGATGTAAGGTCGTAAAGGTCAATATCACGAAGACCACGCTTATGGTTATCTCCCGAAACGCAGTCAGAGCAGATGCAATTCAAATAGGCAAGAACACATTAGATAGATTACACACCATAGTTACTAAGGAACACTACTCAACCAGGAATGGTACCAGAATCGAGCAAGACATATCAGCGTTCATTAAAATGCGGCAACTCCTTTGTGATCGCCAACTGAACTTTGATGTTCGATATCAAATGGTAAAATGTCTGGTCAATCCTATTGCACGGGGTTAAGTCATGAACTCTTAAAGAATATCATGGGCCGATCGAGTACGGAACGTTGAGATTCTAAAATAAATAGACTTACTGAAACGAGAATTCTTCGCAACAGTAAAGAAATAGAAATTTGGGTACCTTGGTCATATACTTGGAGGTGATCGATACCAATTCCAAAGGCTGGTACTCGAAGAAAGTGAGAAACATTACAGTGTGGACCGGGATTAGAGATTATGTATTGTCACACTCTGCAGCAGAGCACGCAATGGATTTTTTTTTTACATAATATCAATTATGCAAATATGTCCTATAATAATAACAATGCAGAGATCCTACAGGTCCAGAATAAGTACCTCCAGTGCGAATTATTGGACAATATCAGCGTTAACCAAGAGCAGCAACAGAGGAAACCCTGCGTACGACATGTAGTAAGCTTGCTTAGTGGAAAGCACAGTGGAAAGGGATGGGTCGTAAGCTGAAAGGAAAGATTCACTCCCGGCATTTAAAACAAATTGTACCTTGAAGGATAAAAAGGACAAGTACGTGTATTTATGTGGACTCCGTCGGGGGTGTAATGCTGGTGGGGCGGTGGATCACAACAGGAAGTTTTTCTCTCAGTTACAGGAGGCGTGATCATCTCAAAGATATGACCTACCATCTGCAATTTCTCTGAAAAATGTACACGAGAATACACAAAAATGTATTTCGATTCATAAATAAAATAACGTAGTATAAAGTCTGAGACAGTTGTATTAAAACAACTAAAAATGTATATCTCGCTAGTTACAGCTGCAAATGCTGGAACCGCAATAGATTTCCCCTAAACTACCTGCGTGATGTCAAGTACATTGCACAAGATAAAGAAATCAGTACTGATAGCTTAATGACAACCTAGAAATCGATTGCAAATGGAATTATATCCTCCTAAACGAGAATGCATAACATTTAGACTCGTTGTAACGTTTAACTCTATATGAAATATTCAAAATTAACGGTAATTCACCTTATGCATTGCTTAACGAATAATCATGTTTTATAATGTCATTTTAAAATAAACACGCAGAAAATATTACTACAAACACATTCACGAATACTTAAAAAACATTGTGTATATAATATGTTCACAATGTTTTTAAATCAGAGCAAGACATGTTAGGATATAGTTTTTTTGTGTAAATAAAACTCTTTTCTGGTATAACCACGTCTTTTTATTTCCTTTTACAATAAAGGAAGTATTGGATTCACCCCAAAACTTCGAACTGAGTTTTCAACAAATCTTCACGTTTTAGGGTCGCCTGAACCTCAAAAAACATGTTTTTGTTCATTGGTCAGTCTGTCTGTATGCGTGTCTGTCTGTTTGTCTGTGAACAGAATATTTCAAAAATGAAAAAAGTTATGGCGTTGAAACTTCATATACACATAAGTTTTGTCTACTATATAGATGTGACAACAAGCTTTTGAAGAAAATCGTATAACCGGAAGTATCGTGTTTACTCTTTTGATTTGTCAGTTTTCTTTTTCGATCTTTTCCAGACTTTACATTTTTGTTACATTAATGTGTATTTATGTGACATAGGTGATTTTCCAGTTGAATACCTCTAAAATGGATTTCTTTTGTGTTCTTTCATTCTTTTTTTATTAACTCCTATTTTAAATAGAACATCCGGTATATTATTACATTTTTGAATTTATCTTAAAACTATAGAGTACATTTTTTCTCTACAACTAACGCTTTAATTTGTACGGTTTCTGTAGAATTTGTAATTTTTGAAAATTTTTGACAATTGCTTAAAAATTTAAAATAAAATTTTTCGCAAATCCTTGATCATTTAATTGTTATTTTGAGTTTAATTGAATTCAAATTCATCGGCGTTATTACATATGTTAGTTAATTTTTTCACTAAATAATGATAATTATGAGTTGCTAAGGTACTTCACAAACCCTCAAAAAAGTAAATATTTTATTTAAGCGCTTAATTAAAAGCAGAAAATATTATATTACTAATATTAAAACAGTTTGTTTATTCCAGATGGAACATAAAGTAACAATGTGAAAATAACACTTTTACAATTGACAGATACACTTAGTAGTGATGATTTGCAACGTATCCAGGAAAGACACCTAAACTTCAAAATTCATGATGGTTCCGATTTCCCAAAACTAGATTATATTATTTTACTACTAATAATGCATATTTGGCAACATAGTTATTACCTATATAACTTATTATTTAACCTCTGCAGGCTGTACTACCAATTTTAGCGTAATTTAATACCAACATAATGAATTGAAAGATGGCATGGCTCTGGACTGAAAACATCGTGAAGAATATAAATAACAATTTAAAACTAAAGCTTAGAATCACACTCGGCAGATGTGCTTAAAGACAACTATACGATTATACTGGAAAAGCAAATTCTATGAAATATACTAAAATCACCAGCATTTGAAAGTACACCATTAATCAAAACTACCAACTGTCAGGGCTGCAATTGATACTAATACACGTCTTTAGAAAAGGTTTGGAATGAATGAAAACATTCTAACAGTGATAGAATCGAGAATTCGCGTATCTGAATAAACTATATATCGTTCAATTCCTTCAACGAAATGCAATAGATCTGTCAGAGAAACGATTTTATATATAATTGATATTTATATAATCACAAAGAAGCATTTATACAGAAAAGTACCAAGGTTCAAACCTTAATATTGTTAATGCAATGCGCGTTTCTTTCAATACGGACTGAAATCAAACATTATCCAATATTTGATTACAATTCTTAATTGAGCCACTAAATGACTACAGTTCAGGAAATACCTTATTTGTTCACAAATACTTCCGTAGCAAAGTGATGCAACAATGAAGCCGGAATAGCAAAAGGAAACATTTTAAAAGGTCTGTAAACATAAACAAGGGAGCGCATTTCAGTGTTTGCCGTCTTTTGAAGTTTATGTTTGTTGAAACGCTGAATCAAATAAATCAAAAGTGAATACAAGCGAACAATTGACATTTCCTATTTGAGCTAAAATGTGATTATCTCAAACTCGCTGATGCGAGAACTGCGCTGTAATATTAAGGCCTTCCAATTTCTATTCGGTCAACTATTATTGGGAGTTTATAATAGAAGAATTTTCAGTTACAGTGTGAACATAAAAAGAGAAATACAATATACCATGAAAGTTAGGAAACACCCATCCTATACTTGTTATTAGGATTTAAATTATTTATGAATTGCACGTAATGAATTTTAATCAATGATTGAAGTTTAAAGTGGTCAGGTGGTTTAAATTTTATCCATTTCCGTTGAAACCTTAAAATATGTGACTTACCACTTTTTGGGCAATCACAATAACTTTAAGGTTTAGCTAAATTAGTTCTGTTTTTCTTTAGTTATGACGTATTGGATATTTTCACACATAATCATAAGCACACTGTGATAAAATGGAATATATTAAAAATACATTGAACTTGGAAATTGTTTCTAAAATGCAACAAAGAAAAATAAGCAGGTGGATAGTAACGATATTGTTAGATGTATAACCTTAGTTAATATTATATGTAATTTCAATTCATAAAACTGTAAACAGGTACATTTTACTCGGGTCTAGGACATCTCGGCGCCGCCATCTCGGCGCCGCCACTTCGGCTCCGCCATATCAGCGCGGGACCAGCTCGGCGCCGGGACAACTCGGCGCGCAGTCATCTCGGCGCCAGCCAATTTGGCGCGCCGAATTGAAATTCGCAAACTACAGTGTGCACTACGTAAGAAAATCATTATAGACAAATAATAAAACCAGCAAAAAAAGAGGTATTGGGAATTGGATGCCAGTATTTTGAGGTTAGTTCAAACTTATAACAGAAATGATTTCATAACTTTTTTACGTGGTATTGCGCACAATGAAGAATTACACTAATATTTATTATTAGGTATATACATTTTATGTGTTATCAAGTTTCTTTATAATTTTAAATTTCTTTGTATTACTTATCTGTATTATACATTTTACATATAGTTTCTAATAAAATTATTATATTTGACCTTTTTTTAATTTATTAGTATGACCGTATCATTTTGCAACTTATACTGCCACATCAAAAACTTTAATTTCCACTTCAGGCAAATACAATTAATTCACAAAAAGCAAATGCAAACCTATACAGTGATCGCCAAAAAGCTGGCATCAGATGGAATAGTAATTTATTATACAAGACGATAAAGTTAAATTTTATCCACGAGTGAATCGTTTAACGTCGAGACGAAGTCGAGACGTTAATGATTCAAGAGTGGATAGAAATCACTTTATCGTCGTGTATAATACAAAAATTTTTCTATAACAAGAACATTAACAATTTTAAAAGAAAATAAGGAGTCAATCACATTTCAAAATGTCAGTAGCTAGATGGGGTTGCTACGATAATACGAAGCTATCATATTTAATTTAAACAAAAGTTAAAAAATTAAATTACTTTATCTATCCTTGATGTTAAAGTGCTACTTTATCTACCCTTGCTGTTAAAGTAAAACTTGACCTTTTGTTTTGAGTTGATAAAAGCACACTTTTACATGTGCTATAGAAAAACATTTTTTATTTAGAGTTTCTTGGAAAATCAAACACTGCCAACCAGAGGTGGTTGAAAAGTGATTACAAATGGGTCAAACAAACGTTTTCACGTGTCTTCTGTTATCAGTAAAATATTTTAATAATAATTACGAGAAATGTATTTACTAGCCAAGATAGAGACAAAGTTTACGAAAAAAGTTGTTTTCTGGCCCTGATATTGTTCAGTCAGCTAAACCTAACATACAATAAAAAGTATCATTGTAATCTTGTTTAATTTCCGAAAAATAGCACTTTTTGGATTTACACAATTTCGAAAAACGCAATTTTCTAACTAAGTAATAATCACTCAAGATATCTAATACGGGCTAAATATGTTTTCAGGCAAGCACAAATTATTACCGTAAAAAGCTTTTCTGAAAAGCAAAAATAAAAATGTGTCCCATTTGATGCCAACTTTTTTGTGGTCACTCTATATTTTTCTAAATCAATTCTGCGCCGAGATGGCCCTGCGCCGAATCGGCTGGAGCCGAGATGACTGCGCGCCGAGATGTCCCGGCGCCGAGCTGGCCCCGCGCCGAGATGGCGGTGCCGAAGTGGCTTCGATTTTACTCTTACTAACTGCAGTAAAATTCTTCGTTTCTTCGTGTCGTTAGCCCCAAAATCTCCCAGCCTACTTTCCTTAAATTTATCATTTTTGCGACAGTCATGGGACAGTTTCGCACAGCGAAGACTTCTTGCTTATTTCAATTGTTTTTCAAATACCTTTGTAAAACAATTGAATTAGGTGTTCAAATATGAAATACACTTTTTAAATTAAAACTTTAAAATTATCTTTAAAAAAATTATTTGGAAGTACTTAATACGGCTGGAATATTTTGAGTCTAAGAATGTTCTGTTCTTTGCAACCGACTAT
This sequence comes from Agriotes lineatus, assembly GCA_940337035.1. Lineage (NCBI taxonomy): Eukaryota > Metazoa > Arthropoda > Insecta > Coleoptera > Elateridae > Agriotes > Agriotes lineatus. The sequence goes on along the minus strand of CALNHX010008398.1, from coordinate 27,160 downwards.
TTGTTGATGACTTATTTACTTATACAATCGTAAAAACATTTTTATGGATGGTTAAAACTAAAAAACCCAAATTTTCGTTATCTTCAGAAAAAAGTTATGGCTGAAATTAAAAAAAAATATTAGAAACGTACAAACAGATGTAATTCTACTATCCCATTATGTAGAAGTACTTACTGCCCATATTAGGCGAAGTATTAGAAAGATAAGACTGCTACTAAAAAGAATTTAAGATTTAGACCCTACGACTATATTTGGTCATCGCGTTATGTTCCGAGACAAGCTGTCGACAATATAACAAGCATACATTGTAGTAAACAAAATTTCTCAGAGCTTCAAAGAAAAGAAATTTTGCAATGCAGTAATCCTGTTGGTGTCTCTCAAGCTTTTAATAAAGTTTGTTATATATGTCTGCTTTTCGAATTAAGTATCCTCCCCAGCGCTTATTACCTTCTAACTGACAGAAACGTCTCGGTCAAACAAAACAATATGTCTATAAAATCTGGCGCCTCTTAAGGAAACATGCTTAGATCATTCCTATATTTAATATAATTAAATGGGAAGAAAGTGGCGCAATTAAAGGTTAAACAAACTGACGCTTAGAAACCCATCATGTGATTTTTAGTTTTTTAATTATCTCAAAAAAGCAGAATTGTTGGATATTCTATTTTTTTTTCTGGCGTGAATATTAAAGTTAGAGCGAAACTGACAAAACTTCTTTGTAGCAACTTTTTATGTACTCAAAGACTAAGTTATAAATTTTTTTATCCGACGTTTCGCCTTATACTAACCATCATCGAATTAATTTTTTTAAATACGATCTTGATTTTCTGATGCCAAATTTGAGAAGCCCTTTTTATTGCCAAGTCAATAATGTTCCACACATTATGGTTTAATTACGTTTCGAGTCTTTGGAGACTACCATCAAGAAATTTTTGGATACGGATCTGTGTCGTAGAGAATTTCATTCGATGTTTAAGCTTTTGTAATTTAAAAAAGAAGTAATGAGCTACACTGGATGTTTTTAATCCTTAATAATCACATATGGTCATGGATTACAAATAATTTTCAATAGTCAGTAATTAATTTATTGATTACTTATCTTACTTATAAACAATAATTAAAATTAGAACTAAAAAACATTCAGTGGAGCTCAGTACTTCTTTCTTTAAATTACAAACCCTGAAACAACGTATGAAATGCTCTAGGACACAGGTCCGTATCCAAAAATTTGCCGATGATGGCAAAAAAAGACTCGAAATGCAATTAAACCACAATGTGTGGTACATTGTTGAATTCAGAACCGTATTTAAAAAAATAAAGTTGATGTTGGTTTCTCGAAGACGAAACGTCGGATTAAAAATTTGATAACGTAGTCATTAAGTACATTAGAAGTTGCTATGAAGAAGTTTAATCAGTTTCGCTCTACCTTTAATATTAACGCCAGAAAAAAGGTAAATTGAATATCTAAAAATTCGGTTTTTTTGAGATAATACAAAAACGAAAAATCATATCAAGGATTTCTAGGCGTAATTTTGTTAGTCCTTTAATTGCGCAACTTTCTTCCTATTTAACCAAATTTGTATCTCTTACAATTAACGACGTCCAGATACTGGTCTTCCTTATCTTGGACACGCTATACAGGGTGTTAATTAAGTACGTAGACAAACTTTAAGGGCCAATTTCTTGATCAATTCTAAGATAAAAAGTTCCTACAAACACTGGACCTAAACGGCTTCGTTTTCAAGAAACAGGGTGTTGAAGTTTAAACAAATTTTTTTTTCAAAAATCTCGAAAACGCCTCCAGGTATTTCAATGAAACTTGGTATATGATAGTATTTCATAAAGTGGGATTGTTTGGTAACAATAAATTGAATTTATTTCCACCAGTGGCGTGCATCGGGGCCATCTCAGTTACTTTATTTTAGAAAAATCTGGTACGCCACTGTTTTTTTAGTCAATACGACAATTTCTTTAGCTTCCTTTATTGAAGCTATACAAAAGATGTATCTTTTATTTTTTTTATAGAATAAAGCTTTTTCGAGAAAAACGGAAAAATCTGTAACAGCAATTTCGTTGATTTGACTTTAATGGGATTTAAACGGCTTCGTTTTCAATATACAGCTTAAAAAAGTAAAAAAAAATTAATAACAAACAATCTTACAATAGCTACAAAACTTTTGGCTAAAAACAGTAGCGTACCAGATTTTTCTAAAATAAGGTAACTGAGGTTGCCCCGGTACACGCCACTGGTGGAAATAAATTAAATATATTTTGACTGAACAATTCCACTTTATGAAATACTAATCTACACCAAGTTCATTAGAATGCGTCTAGCCGCTTTCGAAATTTTTGAAAAAAATTTTTTGTTTAAACTTCAACACTCTGTATTTTGAAAACGAAGCCGTTTAGGCCCCATGTTTATATGAACTTTTTATTTTAGAATTTATCAAGGAATCACCCCTTAAAGTTTGTCTACGTACTTAATTAACACCCTGTATATAGCCCATATAGCAAAATTAGAAAAAAGAAATTATAAAGTTTTGCCGTTTGGAGGTTATACACACCAATGGAAGAGCTTTCAAAAACAAAAGAGTTCCCAAGTCCAAGTGGTTGCTTCACCACCAAAAACCACCCCTAAAAGACGCACTGCGGTGGTTTTTATCGTTTTTCTCAGAAATCATTGGTTGTACAGAAAATTTTATACTTATCAAAAATATTCCCCATCAAATTATCGATAAAAAGGTGTCCCTTACCAATTCCATTTTTCCAATGGATTTCGATCAACAAGCGATCAAAGTGGGGGGATTGCTTTCAGCGTAGATTAGTGACGTGAGTTTTTGGTCACAATACTTCACCCGACCTTACATTTTTTGCACTTACCCTCTTTTCCTATATCGCAAGGATTTATGACAGACATTACTTCAACTCTGCCATAGTCAAGGGTTCTCGCACTACTTTTTTTTAAGTCATCCTCCGACCCAGTTAGGTACTATACTGACGGTTTCGACCTACGCAGTAGAGGAAAGCAAAGAAAGTGGGCAATCTACTTGCATCATGACCTTTGACTAACCATTGTATATAAAAGCATCGTACTACAAAACAACGCTGAACACGAAAAATTTACGAATGTCGTCAGATTGGGGGGATTCTATCTGTTAATGTCGTTCTTGGGATGAATCGGATTTATTATTGCTGACGCTTCTGCATCTGTTTCTCATATACTTTCAGTCCATACACACGCAAGATGGATTCAAGATCATTGTTTTAATTTTTGAGCTATTTCCATGATATTTGATGAAATTGAAGTTTCAGAGGAAGACAAATACTACATCCAAGCTTTGCTTACTGGGATTTAAAAAAATAGTACTTTAACTTCTGTCAGCTTAGTAAATGATAACACCCTTACAAAAATTGGATTAAAATTTTCAGAAGCAACACACGCGAAATTGGAAAAACTGTAAAATTATGGTTGTAGTATTTAGAATTAGTGACTATTGTAATTAATTTTAATCAAGCGGAATGCAAGGGGAATTGGGAACTTTATTAGCGTTGGGTTAGAGCAATGCTTCCAATTTTTCATGCAACTGGCCATTTTCTGTACGCCAAACCGTGTCAGCTTCATCTCCAGGAAATGGATTATCTTAATCAGAATATGAGTAACGAAAAATATCAGTAATTTACACAGCAAGGTTTTTTTACAATTCGTCATTCAGAAAAACATTGGGCCGGAATTTGATCCGATATGACTATTGAGCAAACGCTCATAAGATGCATGAAAAGTCTTGGCGGTCTGACTCATGGAAGAGAGTTTATCAGAAAGTGTTATGAATAAATGGATTCTCGGACTGTTATGTACTCACCAGGTGTGCAAAGCTGTGGAAAAGTATTGCGGTATCACACCAAGCACCACAAATCAGCATCTAGAAATCAGGGACTCAAGAATACAGACAGACGAACAAGATTCTCGGAAATTCGAACAGCGGCTCCGGAAACACTCTTCATTCAGTATTACAAGGATCTTGTTTCACTATCTACTGATTTTGTTGCCGAGGAGAAAACCAATTGTTATGAAGCGAAAACCGTTGGAGAGAACATTTTGCATGTCACCGAAGGCAGTAGTGAACTTGGAATACTTAAATTGAAGCTTGCAAACATAATAAGGCCTATGGCTTCGTCAGCTGGAAAAATTACAGTTGGTAATGACATTATTCAAGTCGATTCTACCGAACTTTTCCAATGAATAATATGCACTATCTATTCTCCAGCGGATTTGCGCTCTTGTTTCAAGCATGAACTTCCATCTGTACCTTTTTCTTTATTTGACAACAATAGTATGGCAAGAGAAACGCTTATTGCTCGAAATTCGTTGAAGAAAAAGGAATTGGAAATAAATGTTTTTTGTAGAAAACTTTGTAAGGAACATTTTTAGTAAGTATACAATTTTTGGTGTGACCAATGGTCTCTGAAAAAAACGCTAAAAACCACCGAAGTGCGTCTTAGGGGTAGTTTTTGGGGGTGAAGCAACCACTTGGGACTTGGCAACTCTTTTGTTTTTGAAAGCTTTTCCATTGGTGCGTGTAACCTCCAAACGGCAAAACTTTATATTTTTTTTCCTATGCGGCCATTGTAGGTCTAATATCAATGGACTAATATACTCCTCTCAATCAATGGGACAACAAATCCCATTTAAACTAAATTAGACTAAAGCAATTCATGGCCATCTCATTACTACAGAAGCCATATATCTTAGATTAGTACACTTAGATCGACGGCTTACCTGACACACGCATATAGAAATCAAGCGCTAACAGCTAGACCTCAAGTTTAGAAAAATGTCCTGGTTCCTTGGAAGAATATCGAAACTATCTTTTAACAATAAGCTAATATTATACAAGTCCATACTCAAACCCATCTGGTCTTTTGAACTCTAACTATAGAGTTGTGCCAAACCAACTAGACTGAAAATCATAAGGTGTCAATACAAAATTCTCCGAGTTGGTAGATGTACCCTGGTGCTTCATCAACGAAGATCTGCAGATACTGTCGGTGCGGAAGAAATATAGAAAACTGCCACCAGATACCACTACAGACTGACTGGGCATGAAAATGAACTAGTCGGGCAGCTATAGATCGGCGGTCTCTTCAGAAGAAGGCTAAACAGATCTAGGCCCAAAGATTTAACGCCATACTGAAGCCGGTGGTCTACTTATTTAACGCATTCACTTACTACTCAGTATAAAATACTAGCCGCAGGTGGTCCATTTCGGATATATTTGGGTGCGAAATCCCTTCTGTTATAGGAATACCTTTTTGAGCCGCTGCATGCAATTAAAATGGTCCTGTCACATTACGTAGAAGTCACGATCGGAACCCTTCTTACATAGTGTCCTTGGTACTCCTTGTTGCCGGTCTCCCTTATTCTACGATGACATGGAATGCCTACTGCTTTGGAGATATTACAGCTTTGGAGATATTACAGCTTTCTAGAGGAAGACGTTTGTTATTCCACGCTGTAGGCGCGTCGTATACAAATCAGATTTTTGACATTAGAACGTTTTCATAATGCGATGCACACAATTGACTTCGAACACCCACAAATTTATAGGTGACGTCACATGGCCCCATTGCCAGTGGTTTAAACCAAAAGATTATACAGAGCGGGAAATTTTTACTTAAACCTGGAGGAGATGTTCGAGCGTTATCACTGGATGTACGCCTTGTTACAAAGGTTTCCAGGTTCTTAGGTACGGAAGTCGTCAGGAACCGGGAGGAAACGAATTGCGTCGTGGCTCAAATTCTGGATGCCTACGGTTGTGGATGGCGTCGAACACGGGGCGTAGAAACTGATTTGCGATAAAGGGTGGAGTGTCATTTTAGCTGAATCACAGTTGGCAGACGCGTCCTGATCTTCAAAGCTAGCACAACGACAGGGCACAGAGATGCCTTCGGCTCGGCATCCGACTCTTGGAATTTTTAAGCGTATTGTAGTGGATTGTGCTGCTTGGAAATAATGCTGTGAGACCCGCAACAGATTAACACGCCTCGCTACACTCCTCGCTCTTGAGGGCGTGGCAAGGGTTAAGCTGGTGGCTTATTGGCCACACTTTCCTGTCTAGCTCAGCGGATGAGTGGGTCGACCAACGGGTGAAGAGGCTGACGAATACGAGTGCCTATTGGCTAAAATAATTATCGACAATGGCTGATTATCGGTTTATTTGTATGGGTTTTTTTTGTTTCTTTAAAACTACGGGCACATTATACATTACTACACGAAAATACGATAATACAACGAACAATGACACAAACAAACAACAATCTACAACACACACATACAACAATCATTCATACACAAAATAATGGATAAAACTAAATAAGCGGCTGTCCTGGCTCTAGGCTACAGTTCGAGGGGGGGGGGGGGTACACTCATTAATGGTGACGCACGAGGAGATTGTCCACAGACCCGCACACACTCCCGATTCACTGGTGGGGGGGGGGGGCTTCTCTGGCTGTGGATCGCGTTTCTTCACTGGGGGCGGCGGTGGCGCTGTTGGCGGCGACGTCCCGGAATGCGGCGGGGGTCTTGCACCAGGGGCAGCGGCGAACGGAGGCGCAGGTGCGCGTTCCTCCTTGGATCTTGTCCCTCGACGGAGCGGGCGGTGGCGTCTCGGGGGCGGCGATGGTGCAGCTGCACTTCACGCAGCGGAAAGTGCTGATCGGCCTCCGACCTAGTCTCCTCCCATAGGCTCTCGAATTCGGCCTTCTCCTCAGGGCTAAGGAAGAAGGCGACTCCCAGGAGCTGGGGGCGGCATGTGAGGCGGACCTGTGCCACGCGAAGCGGCGGGCGAGCTTCGGGGGTTGCGGTCTCGTAGGCGGCTCGTCCGGTAGGAGTGTCTCCGGCCTGCGGCGTACGTGGACTGCTGGGAGGCGGCGTCTCGACGGGGGCGGCGGCTTGGGCACCTGGGGAATGGCGGCACAGTCGCGCTTCTTGAAGGAGGGTATCTTGAGGAGAAAGCGGTGGCGACGGCCCGAAGAGACGTTCCAGTAGTTCCCGATGGCTGTAATAAGACAAGTAAGTGTGGGGGTTTGGAGGCTAGCTCGTACCTGGGAGGGCGGTGCTGCCGTCGGCGGCGGCTTGGCTAACGGGCTTACTTGTGTGTCATCCTGGTTGGACGCGTTTCGCGGCGTGAGGAAAGCGGTACCGCGTAGGCGATGAGGAGCGCTACTGTCGAGGGCGGTAGGATCTGGGGCACAGCGAGGCGTAGGGCTAGGCTGGAGGCGGGCAGCGACGTTGGCTGGGGCCACGGCTCGGCTTGACCTGGGGCTGGCCGCTCCTCCGGGTGGACGGCGATGCTGGCAGTCTTCTGCGGCTGCAACTCGGACACCCTTTGGTGGCTGTGATCAGGGATCGAACAGTCGCCTGGAGTCGCAGAGTTGACTTTTGCGATCAATGATCGAGCAAAAGGTTTGGCTTTCCAGTGACCAAGGGTCTAAGCTGGAGCGAAAGCTGATCCGAGAAGTTTCCCTCTATCGAATCTGGTTTCCAGTGACCGAAGGGTCTAAGCTGGAGAGAAGTGATTCGAGAAGTTTCCCTCTATCGAATGAATCTTCTGTTCGCTGCGGCTCTTTTTAAAGGGATTTTTACTCCCACCGCTTCCTCTCGGATGTCCGTTTGTTTGGGGTGGGATGAACTGCTTCGCTTCCGGGGCTGTTTGTTAATTTATTACTAATTTCGCGTTTTGCGCCTTTATTGTTGTCCGGATTTTTTTAATGTAACTCACTGGATTCCTGATGCGAAGGCGATTTTTATGACACCCAACTCGACTACCTTACTCTTATTTCGCCGGTGCTTTTAATCCGGTCGCGATATATGTATCTAATTACTTTTCGTGTTTTGTTGATGCGCTTTATCTGCGGGGCTCGCGTTTGAGCTGCGTCATCCTATTACCTGGCTTTAACGACCACTCGGGTGAACTCCTTTGTTACGCCGTCTTTGTAGGAATTTTCCGACACGCGGCCGGTTTCGCGGAAGATCTTCACATTATTTGTTTAATAATGTTTCGTTTCTATCGGATTCCTTACGAATAATCTTTGTCGACGAGGGCCTGGTTTTCTGATTTGATTTCCTTGTGAAAAGGAGAGTTTTGAGCTGCCCTTGCTTTGTTAACCCGAACGACGGGTGGCCTGTTTATTTCTCGGGCATTAAATTTTAATATTTCAAAGCTCGTGAAATTCCAGCTTCGTGTATTTCTTGTTTAAATCACCGCTCCTGGTGTTAGATCGTTAGCAGTCGATAATGCTTAAAAGCCGATTATCCTTTCTCATCTTAATTAGCCGCGTTATCAAGCGTCTTGGATATTCATTATTTTGGCCGATTTGCTGTCTCCTAGGAATTTTTGGCCATAGCGCACATGCGGGCCTTTGGCTCCGGGTCGCTTTATGTTTATTACATGCCGGCCTCGGCGAGCTATTTATGACTTTGTTTTGAAAACTTTTGGACTGTCGGCGTTTGCTATGAATTCACGGGGTGGTCGTGATTTGTTTTGTTTAATTAAATTAAGCGTCGTTGGGACGCACTTTCTGCGCTAAAATCTCTATGATGGTGGCTTATCCCCTCCCTCAGAGAGATTAGCGTAGGTGAATCGTATCAAGATAATTGGGGTAAGGTGTCCGCGGAGAAGTTTCGTTGCCAGCTACAGTGACTAGATATACTGCGAACTGCCCAATGAAGTCCAAGTAGCCGACCTGCCTGGGCGATACTCGGTCTTACTTTGAACGAACCAGAGTGGAAATTCTGCTGGTAGAGTAGAGATTTTCTGGTCTTGATAATTGAGTTGGGGGATGCAGGCGACCTTCGAATTTGTATGAACCAGAGTGTAACTGATACTTGGGAGTTGATCTGATCGATTTAACTGACTTTAACTGCGTTGCTTGTTTTGGCTGCGATGTCCGAAATGTTGCCGTTAATATTTGCGGTGGTGCGTTACGAGAGCTCATTAATTTTCTTCGGCAGAGGCATTTGCTCGAAAGCTTCGGTGCGGTCTCCTGGAGCCTTTCTTCCTTTCCGGAATACAGTCCCCAAGGAAGTAGACGTTTGTACTGCCGAGGTTTGCCTGTAGGTCGAGTTTATCAGGACTCTGTAGTTGCTTTTTTCTCGAATCGGCGATGATGCCAACGGTTTCTTATTGAAGATGGCATCGTGGTCCGACGTCAAGGTGCGTTGCGTTTCATGACGATTTACGCTTATTCTTCTATATTTGCATATTGTTGTAATGGGTACTACTAAGTGTTTTCTTTCACTGTTTCTGTATTATTAGCATGTTAAGGTATTTGCACCTATTTTCTACATAATTTTGAATACTCTTGGTTTACTTTGATATTTGCAGAATTTGTAATTGCAAAATTTGCACTTGCACTTGCAAAGGAAGTTCCGAGTAAAGCCCATTACCGATTGATTTGTTTCGTATTTTTTTAAGGTTCGTGTTATATCATTTCGCAGCTCAATAGTAAGGGGACCGCGGGCATTTCAAAGCTATAATATTGAAAATGTCTAATTACATCAGGGAATGTTAAAGATTTTCATTTATTACTCTCCTTGCTACTGAATAGGACGTAGCATTTTGTCTTTACTTTCAAAAGCTCAAAGTGAACTTATGAGTATTCGTTTGATTTATTGTTGGAATTCCTTTTCTTAAAGTGCATAAAATCACATTGAAAGACCAGTTGAAAGGTTCAAGGGTCAAATTATAACTCTTAACTAGCATCTAGCTCGAATATACCTGACATATTTAATTAAAGAACTTTTTGCGCCGTTGTTGAGTTCGTTAGAAACAATCATTACTTTGCATCATGTGGAAGAACGGAAGCATCATACACATGTTACAAAATTCATAGAAAATTTTTAAGTATGTTTACAATGTTCCTTTTTAAATTAGTATGTCTTTCTTTTTCTTCTGTCTTTCTAATATGGATAATCATATTTAGGTAGACTACAGCCTGTTTTCAACCTTCTTGCCTCTTCGGATGTAGATGTCCAACATATCTTCCAGCGCTTCCGTGGTCTGTCTTGAAATCTTTTTCCGACAGGGTGGTTTAGTTTTGCAGTTTTCACAAGTCTGTTGTCATCTATTCTACTTATATGCACGTTCGATCAATAGAGATAAGCAAATTTCTTTCTGGTCAGAACTTGGATGGGAGTTCCACGGCTGCTTCGCTCGGCGCCTCGTGGTACGGCTGCCACGGAAATAGTTGGTCCCGGATGTCATAATAACATCATGACAGTCGTTAGTGGGATTGGAAGTCCCCCCCCCCATAAATGCACAGCGACGCCTATAATTGGCCTAACGGCTGTTGGCTGAGTGCGAAATAAATAAATAAATAAAGATATTATAAATTAGTAAGTGCAATATGCAATTTTAATGAATACACCACATTACGTGTCCACTTTTGCCTTAATATAATTAAAGTAGATGGTTTTTTATACTATTGAGCATCTTGCCCATTGACTCGCTGTCTAAATTAGAGGTTATGTAAACATTTTGACCTTTAGGGTTCTCATGGTCAATCGTTTTAATTTAAAGGAATGCATTTTGAAAATCATCTGCCCAGCGTTGTATGGAATCCTACCATTTACCATTTTCTTGCCGTTCAGTGTTGTTAAAATAACTCTCCGTAAGACAAATTTTATGATCTAAATTAAACATTTTGAAGCGTTACTTTGACAATTCAAATCAAGCTGTAAATAGTTTTAGTGTTGCCAATTTAATTTAAAAGTCATAGCATGCTATAATTATAAATTTAAAGATCTCACGGCGCTTAACACTAGTCAGTTTTGCTACTAAATGAATATAGTTATAAGTACTGTTTTATTATTTGCTAAATGAGCTATACATAAGAATAATATTGATGCCATTGAGTAATTTAACACAGATTGGAATTTTACAACAAATTTATTGGCCGTTTTCTGTTAAATCTTCTGAGGACTCCTCCTCAATCCAGTTGTTACTGAGATGACATTTTTCGACAAATCTCGGGATTTCTTCTTGGACGTATGGCATTGTGCGCTACGCATGAATAGTTTGATTTGAGATGAAGTCCATAAGTTCAGATAGGCCTTAGAATTGATATATTGAGAAATAAAGACTTTATTTTTTATTGTGAATTTTGCTTCTTCCAAGCATCCAGAACAATTCTCAGAAATTTCAATTTAACCGTTTGTGTATAATTTGTTTGTGATTTTGCTGGTCGTTGGTACAAGTATAACAGCAAAATGTTTTGCTATTGTTTTGGTCGGCACAGGAATACCACTGAGGATTGAAGTTGGCAAACTGCGGTATGTTGTGAATGCAACAGTTGAACTTGAAGTTGAAAGTGTTCGCTGGTCGTATTCGGGGTTATATTCGTGGAGAAGATGGCAGCATCGTCAGCAAAAACAGCGATTCGGGTGTTTGTTATTCCAGCAGTATAGACGCATTATTACACCGGTCTCCTAACACTGCCTATAAACACCGTTTTGTATGGGATAGCTTTTGAATAAAACATTTTTGCAGTTTGCGGACTAAAATCAATTGGATAAATAAGATGTTAGGAGAAGGTAAGAGTTCAGTGGTATCAATCTTTTTTGTTTGTAGACAGGTAAACCACAGCTTTGTAATGCTTCAAAGTTTTTGCGATTTTCTTTACTGTTCTATATGTCGAATATCTTCTGGGAAGCCCAAGTATGATTGAACAACAACGTTGAAAAAGAAGTGATCTACAAAGTCTACGCAACGGATGATTTTCGAAGATCTAGCTTCGGAGGTGTAATGTTGTTTTTTTCGTGCCCTATACTCTACTTTGCTGTAAATATAGATTGCCCTTTCTTTGCTAGTTAACTCAGTCGTAGAAGCACGAGATCCGTTGTTACCTCAGTGCAGCTAAAGGAAATGTCAAAATTACTCGTTCCGGCCTGCCGGGTATCACCTATAATACTGTAATTATGCATAAAAATCCTGCCAGAAATGAAAACCGAACATGAAAATACATATACTCTGCAAAAGAAAGTACATGCATGGAAATACATAAAAATGATGCACAATGGTAATATATAATTGTTGCATGCTCTGTTAATAGTAGCACGAAACCCGTCCACGAATTTAATGCTGAATTCACATACTTGAATACACTCCTTAAGTGTAGGTATGACTTATTAATAATCAACGGGAAGTAAAAACCCCACAATGTTAACGTTTAAATTCCGCACAAAAATTTGCTTAATACGGCCCTGGCTCCAGTAGCTTGAAATCAGCTGAGGCGATATGTACATGGAGTGATGAAAGCGCCTTGTTCTGAAGTGATAATTCATCAATTATTAGCACGTGGCCTTTGGGCGTGTAATGCTCGTTAAAACTGTTGCACAATGCGTTGAAATAGCAGTTAATTCCTCATTACGGTTTTGGTTTTGTTACAATGTTCCTGAGCCGTACATTTACTCGTAAAATGTAATTATAGTAAAGACACTTGCCTTTATTTCATAGCACGATAACCAAGAGATCAGCACCGTGGCTTCGGTAGCTGCTCCCACAGAGACTTCGTGTGTTGACTTAGTCGACTGGCTTCCTTGAAACTTAATTGGTAGCCGGAATGGGTTCGGGGATGCTTTCCCAAGCTGGCACTTTATAATACTTCGTGTGGCATCAAATTTTGCTTGGACGTATGCACTGGTCGTTTATTACTGCGCCACTTTTCCCCGCTGCCTCCAAAGCATGCACTTCTAATAATAGTGCACGTGATCAGTATTCCGTTGGCTTGCACTTTAATATTCGAGCGCGCGAAATATTCACTGTAAGCTTTAAGTAAACAATACGTTTTAATCGAATTACTACAATGTAAAAAATACAGTTTAGTCCTAGACCTGGCAGAATAATGCCAGCCCGTTACAGAGGGAAAGCGATCTAGAGAATGATGTTTTTTGCGTTTTCTGTACCATCGAGATTTGAGCTTATTTCTAAAGCATTGAAAAGTGAAACAAGCTCAGCATGCAGATGTATATTGTAGTCCTTAGTTAATTGCCCTTGTTGGTAATATTTGCCGTAGTATTTTCCAGTTACTAAATCGAACCCTGGCTGTTGCTTGGCTATACTGTTCTTCTAAGCTACGCAGTTGGTTTTCTATGGAATCGACTGTATTTTCGGTGGCTGTAGGTTTCGGTAAAGGTATAAATGACTGATTTTGTGTGGAAGCGGGATGTATTTATTGGCTGTGGAGAATTTGCTATTGCTTAAAACTCTGAATTATGGGACTCCAGTAATCGGTTATTTTCGAAAGGTCAACGATTAATCACGAGTGGACTATACAATGTCTTACAGTTAACACTCCACGATTAAGGTGATAATAAATCGTCAATTTTAATGGTTTAATCCTCTCATTTTTTGTCACCTATTTATCCACTTCTAGGATCTGGTATTGATTCCTGATCTCGTTTTGAGGTGTTTTAGCGCAGTATGTAAAAATTAAGGAATAGTAAATACGAAACTATATATTTTGCATATGTATGTGATACATGCATTCAGTAGCGTATATGGACAACTATTTAGTATTAAACACAAAATAATGAAATTGTCTTCAAATTTATAAAGATATTATTAGTGCATATGTTTGCAATTTTCTGGATCTTTAGATTTGCTACACCACACAATAAGCGAAATGAATTTTCTTAGAAATTGTTGGATACGTTTACTTTTTCCTTTTCCTCCATCCATTTCTTTATACTGAAAACCATCTAGAGTTTTGTTTAACGAACAAATTCGGAAGGTAGTTTCGTATATAATGCAACTAGTGGGTTCTTGATTATGAAATAATCATTTATGTTTACACGAGTTATACTGTTTGGCCAGATTATATTACGAGTCAATAAACAACGTTTAAATAGTTTATTTATAAATATCCAAAGTACAGTTATATGATGTTCACGATCTTTTCTCAACAGAGCAGGCTATGTTAGGGTGCAATTTTTGTTGGTACCGTTTAGTAATAAATAGCTATGACAGAAATAGGTTATGTCATATTCAATTTCAGGTTATGATTTTGAAAGAGCTTCACTGTTGCCATTTAATTGCTCTTCTATATAATCAAATCCCGGCAAATCGTTGATGTTTCTTTTCAAATTCTTTATTACGTTTTCAGAATTTACTAGGATCACTTCTTGTTTTTCCAATTCTGAAAATAGTTCTGGAAATATACTAAAATTATTTTTTTTATAAAAGTTTACTGAGGTTTACAAACACTGTGCTGTTCATTTAGTATTTTCTAATCTATTTTAAAGTTTTAAAATACATTTATTAGTAAAGACATGTTGTAACAACGATTTGTTTATATAAAATTTGAATATGCTTCACAGTACAAATTTGTTCTAACGTTTAAAATGAAAAATTATTATAATTATACGTTTCTGTATTTAATTTTCGGTAAAATCTGATTTATTAAGCTTCTTCTTCTTCTTCCTCTTAATTTAGGCTGAGAGGCTGTTATTTCCACACATTGAATGCGGTTTTATAATCCATCTTAAGCCGCGGCCGGGGTAGGTGGCTAGCCTAACCCCTTGAATTAGGGAAGAATGCCCTCACAGGGGTCACGACAACCAAAGATGTTCGTATGATGGCCGGAGAGCGTTCGATGTTTCCAATGTACGGGTGTGGGGCTCGAACCCACTACCTGCCGACTGCTGGCGCAAGCACTCTACCAGCCGGCTACACGCTCTCTAATTTATTAAGCTAATATTGCTAATTATTGTTTCTTTAAAACACAGTTTCAAGTGTCAATTCTCTAGGTAGTACTTCCAGGTTCATCATTACTATCTGATTCCGAATCTGATTCTCCTAGAGAAATAATAAAGGAGGAACATTACAAATCGAACACGTTTCCATATGTTTTGCCCAGTCTTCCGAAATTAGTTTTGCACAATGATTACAATAATTTTGCCACATGTCGGGGGTACATTTTGATAGAGCTTCACGCCATAAATTCGAAACCCTATCTTTAGATGAAGGCTGGGAATTTATGTGCTTATTATAGAAGCCTTTACATTGCCCCCAAGCCATTTCAATCGGGTTAAACTGACAATGGTACGGGGGCAACCTAAGAACTTCATAACCGTGCTCTATCAAAGTTTCGTCGGTCAGGTAACGTTTTTGTTTGTCTGCTAATAAAGGTTTCACTAATTCCCACAACCCCTTTTTTGTTAATTTCGATTCAAATTGCACCCCTTGTTTAACCAGCCATTCCTGCATTTGCCCTTTCTTACTAGAAAATGTGGGTGGTTTGTCCAACTGCACCGAATGATATGGTGCATTGTCCATCACCACCACACATTTACCTTGCAGCTTGGCCAATGCAGGAATGAGCTGATTAACCACCCATTTTTGAAAAATTTCTCCATTCATTGTTTTATGATAGTCTCTATCATTGTTAGCAGAGTCAAGTAGCAAGTCACATCCCTCCAAAAAACCAAATTTTGTTCCCGCGTGCAAAACCGTAAAACATTTCCCCTCACTTTTAATTTTGGCTGGGTTACTTTTCAAATCTGTTTCATGTAACCATTGACGAATCGAAGACCCATTCTGGTAGATCCACGTTTCGTCAAGGTACACGAAGACCACGTTTTCACTAGAATTTTGAAACTGCAAATATCTTTGTAGAAATTTAATTTTGGCTGCAACGACATGTTTCGATTCACATAAAATTTTGCGTCCATCGACTTTTTTATGTTTGTAACCCATTGATTTGATAATTTTGAATAAAGTAGTTCTTCCCCCAGTAAATTCCAAATTTGCTTTCGCTTCCGCTAATAATGTATCTAAAGTAAAATGTTCATTTTTCGAAGTATAATGCCAAATCAGTCGCTGCAAATCTTCTCTAAAAATATAATTTGTGAATTTGTCAGTTTTTGATCGTTTTCCAGAAATAGAAGTTTTCAAATTGTCAGGCCCTCCTTTCAAAATTGCTCTTACCATCCAATCCGAAACCTAAATAAGTCGCGATTAACAAAAAATGCAAAATCACATTAAATATTTACCCCAAAAATATCAGTGATTCTGTTTATAATTTGCTTTTTCTCCAAGTTCGTGTCATTCTCGTAGCTATCATAAGTCTTCTTTATAGCTGCTTTTATGGTTGCGTGTATGATTTTTGGCATTTTGAATAATATTGCAAAACAACGTAATTGCAACAACGGCAAAATATTTGACTTGAAATAATTTGAAGTTTACGTCTTGTCAAGTTTGACTTTTATCAAAAAGACCTGCGAGCAACCTAATAAAAACATATCATAGCCTGCTCTGTTGAGAAAAGATCGTGAACGTCATATATCTTCTATTACTTTTATGACTTGTATAGGTATATTCTTGTCGTTTAGGATGCTGAAGATATTGTTTTTCTTGATGGGGTCGAAGGCTTTTGTGAGATCAACAAAATATAAGAGAGCAAAATGATTCCACAACTTAATTGCCATAATTAGTGATAACTACATCAATCAAAAAACTAGAATGCTCTGTGTTTCGGGTTGGTTTCGTAATTAACGGGGCCAGATTAAATATCTTAGGGTTTCTGTAAAGTGTGATGAAACTGCACCATTACTATGAAGAACATTTTTGTGTTCCTGTTATGTTTATTTTATTTTTAGTTTTCGTTACTAATAATAGTCTAGTGTTTCTTTAGTATTTAGTTTCTAGTGACTGGTAAAAACTCTTTTCTTCCTTTTTCTAAGCTTTTAGAACCAACATTTATCGGCCTTGATAGTTGAATTGAGTGTTCTTTTTACGCAAAAGCTGCTCTCTTTAGGTATCTTTCTGGGAAGGTGGCTTGAAAGAACTATAAATGTTTGGCATTGTTTATCCACAGTGGTGTTTGAATTTGAGCCTATGAAAATACCATCAATATTATTGGGTGTAAAAATAAAGTAAATTCATGAAAATTACATATTAATCATTAATTAAACCCTTTACCTTTATTGTTTATTTCACGAAATTTTTTCTTCGAGTAAATAACAGTTGCTACTATTAATCGTGGCTAATTCTGTAACAATAAGAAAAACTATTGCATTTTTTAAATAAATTGAAATTGTAATATATTAGTATGTCCTTGATACTCCACCTTGATTTTTACTTTCAGGAAGATTTTCTACATCTGAAGAATCATTGCTCCTAGGAGCAGTTGTGTCTTTGAATAAGGAAAACCATTAAATTTCACATGACATACTCTTTTGTGGTATTCAACGTGCTAATTTATCTAGAGTATGTACAAAAACATTTACTTGCCACCTCCGCCTTTTTCTTGCTGCCATTAAACTTTCTTGTCAAAGATTGCTTCCTTTTTGATGTAATAACCTTTGTAAGTCAAGTTATGTCATAGTTCGGCTGCAGACGGAACTAATTGTTAGATAGCTAATTCCTGCGAGAATATTTTCTTACGGTCCCTTCGAATCACCACAAAAAGTCCAAAAGATCTGTTGTGGGGAAGTCCCTAAATTTTGAAAAATTGTCCGTTATATTGAAAATCCCGAAAAATCAACCAAGTGGCTGAACAATTTGCTTTAGGAACCTGCAGTTTGGGCAAAATTGTTTATCTTCTATTGGAAAATAATACTACAAGTTAATTCCTGCCTCAAGTGTCCATTAAATTATGCTATCTTGGAAAACAGGACAAGAAAAATGCATTTAAAAAGCAGTTTTTTCAATTCTTTTTTTTTAGAGTTAAATTTAAATAGTATATTGTGTATCTAGGACGAAAAGCGTAACATTCCCAGACGACTGTGAATATTGTTGGGCGAGCGAAAGCCGAGCCCAACAATACAGGAGTCTGGGAATGTTGCTTTTTGTCCAAGATACACATACTATTTTTCCGCCGATCGATGCGAGTAATTAAAAAAAATAGGAAATAGTACTCGAATATTCCCTGCCTAGGCCGGGAATATTATTCCTGTACAGTTGTATTGTAAATTACCTAGCAACGGCTGATGTAATTAAATGTTTGAATGATTCCTGTACAGTTTTATTGTAAATTGCCTAGCAACGGCTGATGTAATGGAATGTTTGACTTTGCTCAACAAAATTGTGTCAATAATGTGACAATTCTAGTACGATTGGCGGAAAAATAATTTTTGAACCATTTTTGTTATGAAAGCTAAAATCAAACGAAAAAATGAATATTGTATCAAGAAAATTATTAATTTACAGTTTGCAGACCATCTGTTATTTGCAGAAAGTAGATAAGCATTTACAAAAATGATAAAAAAGCAAAATAGCAGAAGCAGGAAAGCTAAACTATTACTTATGGCAAGACCAAGCTTTATCTAACAGAACACAATAAGCTAAAATATAAAGAAGATGTAATATGTATTTAGAACAATTTATCTCCTGCAATAATATACATTTTAAGAAAATCAAAGTGCAGTTTCAACATCGTTTTGTTTCCCTAAAAGCAAAATTTGGTGACCCTTTTGCTTTCAAATATGTGTGTATTTGTGTTAGCACAGTAATAGTAATAACATAATAATTTGATAGAAAAATAAAACTATTATTTTTATCAGAATAATAAAGTAATATATCTAACTACAGCTAGCAATGGTTACAATAGATTACACATATAAAATTGTAACATTTATTAGCTCGAGTGCTATACAGCCTGTTTTAATCGAAGTGTGCACTGTTGCTAACTTCTTTATTATTGGACGTACGATATCGGTTAAATTAGCAAACTAGTGGCATTTTTTCTGTTGATTAGAATGGCGAAAACAGAAAAACAATAGAACATCGCCTTCTCGAGAAATTTTGAAAAGTTAACTTTTGTTAAATGGAACACCCTGTATATTTTTATATAAAACGATTGAAATTCGCGATCTAAACATAAAAGTTCATATAAGGTGCAGGCCTAAAACTGAAAATGACCGAGTTATTCCAATTATTTACTTTTAGACGAGGTGGCTGTGTATCCATAAAATAAAATTTATGTTTAAATAAACATTGTAAATAAATCTAAATAACATCATAAGTTATCTGTTTTATTTAAATATAAACGACACTTGCCGAGTGACAACAAAGCAAGTAATTATTGAAACAAAACAATTTTATGTACATATGTCAGAAATACACAGCCACCTCGTCTAAAAGTAAGAAGTTGTAATAACTCGGTTATTGTTAGCTTTAGGCCCGCACCTTATATGAACTTTTATGTTTAGATCGCGATTTTCAATCGTTTTATATAAAAATATACGTGGTGTTCCATTTAACAAAAGTAAACTTTTCCGAATTTCTCGAGAAGGCGATGTTCAATTGTTTTTCTGTTTTCGCCATTCTAATCAACAGAAAAAATGCCACTAGTTTGCTAATTTAACCGATACCGTACGTCCAATAATAAAGAAGTTAGCAATAGTGCACACTTCGTTTAAAACAGGCTGTATACCACAAACAAAACAATTTTACAGTTGTTACACTCACACTTTTGTAATACCTTTGTTATTGTAATCTATAATTGATAAGGGCTTCATTTTTTTTTAAATATGTGCGCAACATGTAAAGAAACTTGCGTAAAAATGTAAGAAATATCACATTTGTTCAGCTATTTATTAACTATAATGCCATTGCAATATCGTAAAGTAGTTTTGGTAATAAGTAATTTTGCATTCTTCACTCCTCCTCAATCTTTTGCCCTATAAGCGCATGATGACACTATCTAATGTAATCTTCTCTTTATGGTTGTTTTCCACTCTGTTCTGTCTTGGGCTAATTGGGTAGCTTCATGTACCCCAAGACCTGTTATGGGTTTCATCTGATCTATCCAGCGGTTGGGCGCTCTTCCTCGTGGTCGTCTTCCAAAGACTTCTTCCACAATTAGTTTTTGCATGTCATTGGTTTGTCTCGCTATGTGCTCAAAGTACTTCAGGTAGGATTCTTTAATTCTGGTGGGGAGCCGTGTTTAAATGTTGAGCTCTGCTAATACATACCGATTTGTACGGTGTTGCGTTCATGAGATTCTTAGAATTCTTCTTTATTGTCCCATGTTTTTGCGCAGTATGTTGAAATTGAAAATACCAAAGTAGATGGGCAGCTTGAGTTTAGTTTGCTTTGATATCGCAGTGTCTTTCCATATTTTGGTAAATTTTGTGGTTACGTTTCTTGCTATGGCTATTCTTCGTTTTCGCAACTTCCCGTGTCCGTTATTATCGATTCTAGGAATGTAAAGCTCCTTATTACTTCAATGCTCGCTATGGTGGGTGGTCTAGGTAGGTTTTTGTTAGGTCTGTCTATTATCATGACCTTTGTTTTGGTTCTGTTGAGCTCAAGGCCAAAGTCTTTACTTATTCTAGCCAGTTTATCCGTAACTATTTGTAATCCTTCTTCCTCTGCCGTAATTATTGTTGTATCGTCTGCATACCTTAGATTATTGATCTATCTTCCGTCTATTGATATCCCCCATGTCCATTCCTACATTACTTCCCGTATTACATATTCACTGTACAGATTGCGGCAGGCCACTAGGACCATAGCAAAAGCAAGGGGAATTTACACGTGGCTGTAATTGTATTTAAAAAATTTAAAAATTTAATATATACCTTGTATTTATAATGATCCTAACAACCTACCGCTATTGTACATTCATTGTTCGTTTATTAAACACCACGATGGCCACATGCATATTCTCCTTGCTTTTGCAATGGTCCTAGTAGCCTGCCGCAATCTGTATATATTAAACAGTATCGGGGACATTATACAGCCCTGTCGTATTCTCATTTCTGCTTTCATTGATATCGATAGTGTATTTTATATCTTTATTTTTGCTGTGTTGTTCCCATATAAATTGCGTATCAAATTAATTAGGTGTTGTGACGTTCCCATTTCTTCTAATATTTGCCAGAGTTTTTCCCATTTTACTCTGTCAAAGGTCTTTATGTAGTCAATAAAACATACAGTGCGTTTTTTTAACGGTGGCCATAGGGATTTACATAGTAAAACTTATACCTCCTGTTAACTTTTGTTTCTCTAAGAATTTAGAGCAAATTTAGATTTTGAGTAATTAATAACACCATTTTTTACCAAATAGACTTTACTAGAATAACATGTGCATAAAAATTCAAATGGCCTGCCCGAAATCTAGACCTTTCTGCACTAGATTTTTTTTGTGGGGACATTTAAGTTTCAAAGTTTACGATCAGGTGCCTGGGCAACCCGTGAAGGTAGAGGAATTAAAAAATAGGATAAGGGAAGCCTGTAATTCGGTCAGTGTGCGTGCACTGCAAAATGTAAAACGCAAGTTTATGAGCGATTGGGACATTGTTTAGCAGCTGAGGGCAACAATTTTGAACAATATCTTATGTAAATATTTGTTTAATATTTTGATATTTTTGAGTGTTGCTGTTTAAATAAAAAATTTAGTTAAATGTTTTTATAAACCATTTAAATAATTGACTTAATTTAGGTAATACAATAAAAGTTAACAAAATCCAAAAAATTTTACACGTAAATCCCTATGGTCACTGTTAAGAAAATCGCACTGTATAAACTTTAGTGTTGAACCCTCTGGCTTTTTCAATTATTTGCCTTAAGTTCAGTACTTGTTCTCTTGTTTCCTTTCCGGGCATAAATCCGATCTGTTCATTTGAGACGTTTGTCAAGCGCACAGGTTTTAATTTTTCATTTATGATTGTCAGTAGAATTTTACTTGCATGCGATATAAGCGCAATTGTTCTGTAGTTTGCACAGTCTCTTGGCGAACCCTTTTTGTAGATAGGGACTAATATTGATTCACATTCACATTCTGTTGGCCATTTTTATGTTTCCCATATCTTCTGACATAAGGAGTGTAATATCTCTACACCTATTTCTCCCATTGCTTTCAACGTTTCTGCTGTGATTTTATCTGGGCCTGCGGATTTGTTGCCATTGAGTTTATTTATTGCTCTCTCTACATCTGCCATTACAATGTTGGGTTCATTTTTCATAGGTTACAGTTACATTTGCATTTATCGTGTTGTCATTTCCGAGAGATGCTTGTGCATCATCTTTATAAAGCTTCTGGCAGTATAATCTCCATACTTCTTCAGTGCTTGTTACAGTTTTTCCATTTTCATTATCAATCATTAGTGTTCTAGGTTTAAAATCTCTTGTGAGGTATCGGACTGTTCTATATAGGACTTTTCGACTCACATCAGTTAACTTGGCGTTCGAGTTCTATACATATGTCATTAATATGTTTGTTTTTATCACGTTTACATGCTTTTTTTATGTCTTCATTCAGTGGTCACATCCTTCTGTCCTTTTCCTTGTGTGTCATATTTGATAGTTTAACTTTTCGTCTTTTCTCAATTATATCTTCGGTAAAAGAGCAATGAAAATGGAACCCAACCGATCAAAAGACAATTAGTGAGATGTTAAAAAAACACTCCCAAGTGTATCAGTGCATTATAAACAAAAGGGATTTAAAAGCAGAGCAAGTGTAGTAACAATTATTCCAAGAAAAAGACAATATTAGTAGTTAGGTAAAGACATGACATCAAAACTGTAGTCCTAATTTCCTTTATAAACATTTGAATATCTAGTTGCTAGGTGACCTGACTGTCATTTTTTAAGGATAACTAAACAAGCTTGAAAATTGTGTGTTGAGGTCACATTGAGCTCCTGAATTATAATGTAAAATTGTAAATAAAAAAGTTATTAGTTATACCAATTGTGGTTAAAGTTATTCACGAGTGTCCTGTGCATTTGTGGGTGTAAATTGCCAGATGTTAAAAGGTCCAGGTGAAACAGATAAGCCAGTAGAATAAATTGTCCAAGAGCGAGTGACTTGAGGGGCCAATTCCTTATGCAAGCAGCTTCGCACAGCAAGAATAGTGCCTGTTACGAGTAGGCAGGACTTTCAGAGACCACTGCGCTCAGAAATCAAGCAATTTCCAAATCAATAATTCCCATTGGCGTCATTTGGAGAGAGCGTCCAGCGTCCGAGAGGTCTCCGATAATGGTAGAATTTCACAGGGAAAGCGTTGCTGTAGGTCCATTATTTTTGGACTTCAGCAAGTTCAGACTGTCTATGAGGTGGAGAGCTGTTTTCCATTGGTCCAGAGCCGTCCAGTTTCCAGAAATTTACGTAGCATCGCTTAAAAATGCAGGATGACACGGCTTGTTTCACTTTTAGCCGGATATAAAACAAAAAGCGGTCGAGCGTCGGTTGCTACGTCACAGCTAGAAACAAAACAACTTAGCAGTTGCTACGTCATAGTATTAATATTGACCTGACGTGTCTTTGCCATTTTGGTGGTTTTAGAATTCAATTTACGCTGTTTTGTGCACTAGCAGATCATTGTGTTATTTGAGTCAAATTTAGAGGTTAGCTAAATGTCAGATAAAATCATGCATTTGCCCGAAATATTTGAGAGTATTTGTCATACAATAATAATATGTTATTTGTCATACCAAGTTTTTCCTTAATTTTATGAATCCACACCCCTGAACCAAGATTGTCTCATGTTCTCCGGAGCTAGCCGAATGTTTGTTGCAAATAGATAAAATAAGAGAAGGGCAATAGACCATTTATTTGTCGTAATTTTTGTTACACTCCTTTAATTTGTCCTGAGTATGGCAGGTGAATTTCAATTGAAACTTAATAATTAGAAAGTGTAATTTCCCTTGCCAAGAGCCAGAGCCAAGTAAAGAATAAGAAAATGAAATGGAAAAGATATATACAAACAGGAAAAGAAGAAGATTATAATATATATAAATATGCTAGAAATGAAGTCAAACAAACAATCAAAAATGCAAAACAGCAGTCGTGGGAAGAATTCGGACACAAGATGAAAGAAAATTATGCAGAAAACCAAAAGTTATTCTACAGCACATTAAAACAACTAAAGAAGAAAAAAACACCAAGACAAACGAATATAAAAGACAAAAGTGGAAACGTATTAACAGATGAGAAAGATATAATGAGAAGATGGAGAGAATATTTCGAAGAACTAACAGAGTTAAAGGAAGAAGGAGAATTGGAAGAAGAAAACAACAAAGAAGAACAAATAGAACATAATGAAGAAACAAATATACAACCAATAACACTGGAAGAAGTTACACTAGCCATAAATAAGTTAAAATTAGGAAAGGCTCCAGGACAAGATGACATCACAGCAGAAATGGTAAAATATATGGAAAACAGCGGAAAAGAAAAATTACGGGACCTACTCAATGACATCATGAGAAAAAAAGAAATACCAAATGACTGGAAAGTAGGATTAATTCTGCCAGTACATAAAAAAGGCGATATGAAAACATGTTCGAACTACAGAGGCATAACATTAACAAGCATACCAGGCAAAATCTTCACAAGAATAATAGAGAAAAGATTGAGAGAACACCTAGAACCAACATTAGAGGAATCACAACATGGATTTAGAAGAAACAGAAGCACTCAGGACCTAATATTCGTATTGAGACAACTGACAGAAAAACTACTCATGAAAGGGAAGGAACTACATATCTGTTATATCGACCTGAGAAAGGCTTTCGACAAAGTGAAAAGGAAAAACGTGTGGGAAAGTTTGGAAAGAAGAGGAATAGGAAGAGATATGATAAATATTATTAAAATACTATACAAAGACAACAGAAATAAAGTAAGAACTCTCAACAATGAATCTACAGAATTCGAGACGAAGATAGGACTAAAACAAGGATGTGTGTTAAGTCCACTGCTATTTTCTGTAATCATAGACGAAGCCATTAAGAAAAGTAAAAAAAGAAGTAATAGCATTCAAATAGGATACCGAAAAATGGAAAAAGTAATATTACAAGAACTCATGTTCGCAGACGATATGTTACTGATAGCAGAGTCGGAAGAAAAATTACAACGGAATCTAACAAACTACAAAGAAGAACTAGACAAAATAAATATGGAAATAAACATCGATAAAACAAAAACCATGATAATATCAACAAAAGAAAAGAAACATAAGATAGAAATAGAGGGAAAACCGCTCGAACAAGTTAAAAGCTATAAATACTTGGGAACATACATAGAAGAAAACGGAAGGATCGATAAGGAAATAAATGAGAAAATAGGAAAAGCTGGGAAAATCTATAACACATTAAGAAACACCTTTCTAGGAAAACGAGAAATTCCAAAAAAAATTAAAACAGAAGTCTACAAAAAAGTAGTAAGACCGGCGCTAATATACGGGAGCGAATCATGGACTTTGACCGACAGAGACAAAGGAAGAATCACAGCTACAGAAATGCGATTTTTAAGAAAGATTGAAGGAATTACGAGGAGAGATAGAGTGAGAAATATGACAGTAATAAAAAACCTAGATATAAAGCCAATAACAACAATAGTAGAAGAGAGACAGCTAGGTTGGCTAGGACACCTTCACAGAATGGAAGACCACAGAGTGACGAAGCAAGTGTACGAAGTAAAGGCACAAGGCAAAAACAAAGTAGGACGACCACGACTAAGATGGGAAGAACAAACACGACAAGCTGCACTAAAAAGAAGAATTAAATGGGAAGAAGTAGGAAGATTAGCACAAGATAGGAAGAAATGGAAAAGGTCAACGAAAGAAAGCCCGACAATATAAGAGAAACAATATTAGATATAAACGTATAACTAAAGCCAATTCAATTAAAGTAACTTAAGTACCTGTAAGTGTGTTATAAAATTTATATACGTCCGACACCTAACGGTATAAGGACTAAAGATTAAATAAATAATAACTACTTACAAACTCAATGACGGTAATTACTTTAATACAACAATGTTAAGCGAAGTACAAACATTAAGACTTGGCGATGAATACTTAGATTGACTTACGGACAGTAACAACCGTTCAAACATAATTTTACATTATCAGCAGAGCTCCGTAAAATATCGCTATTTTACTTCAAAAATCACTCTTCAGTGCACTCAAATACTTGTTAAAATTATACATAGAAAAGACAATACCTTGTAGGGGTTCAGCTTGCTCTAGTGATGAGGTCCAACAATGCTGCAGGCATGCCCAAGTGACTGCCCCAAAATGCTTGAAAAACTGCAAAAAACAACCTAGGGTACTATCTGTTGAACGGGTCTGAACGATGTTAAAATCCCCAAAGAGGGAAGAAAACGAGGAACATAGTCAACAAGCAAGGTTGTGGTGTGCCGCTCCACCCCTTTACTAAGGGCGTCAAAATTACTGCCTCAGTTAGCTCAAATCAAGAGAGATTTGTCCCCTCAGATATATATTTGATTAGCAAACAAACACTAGAAAATTACCTTAGATAGCTTTATTTTATTTAGCTGTATTTACAAACGTACTATTCACTCGAATGTTAAAATAAAATGTATATTATACAAAATACTAATATCGCCTGGGGCGTCACACTTTGTTCAGTCTGAAAGCCGTTGCAACTTCCCTTGCGCCGGTGTATTGCGGACGGATCCGGCTCGTTGAACAACTTCCCCGACCGCTTTTTGGAACGCACTGCTCCAGAAGACAATCGGCCTAAACGATAGTTCGAATGACCTGGCGCTTAACCTGGAAGTCCCAGTTTTATCTTGTCGTTTACCGGGGCTAGAATTGAAGCAATTAAGTTATTTCATGTGTTTACTACACCTGGTGCCCAGCTGAAAATGTCTTTGGGCCTCATGGGAGATCTCTGCGTGGCCGCGAATTTACAGCGTAAGCGGAATTTGGCTGTGCTTTTCCCCGGCGTGAATCAGCTGTCTCTGGGCGATTGACCTCGAGCTGCTCGTGAAGGAATTTTGTTCAGCGGCAATGATTGCAGGGGAACTGAGCGCTCCTGCTCGATGCAGATGGCTCTCTAGGTCTCAGGGGACCTTCAGGTAGGTGATTGCCTGCAGTTTTAGTGATTAATAAGTGTTTAAGCGGCCGCAGTTATCTGAGCCGCTTAGGAACTTTGCAATTCAATATTTGTTGTGCTTATTGCAGGGTGAATTACATCGCGGGTTCTGTCTGGGTGTTTAATAGCACGAACCAGGAATTGGGCACTCCAAACGAGTCGTTGATTCGGACTGGTTTCAAAGCGGACCTGCAGGTTAGTAAATCAGGAAACGGGCTCCCTTTACAAGCCGTCGATTCAGGCTAATTTCGGAATGGATCTTCACTTTAACAAATCAGGAATTGGGCACCCTTTACGAGTCGCCGAATCAGACTGAT
>CALNHX010008397.1:0-61228 GCA_940337035.1 Agriotes lineatus | reverse complement strand
CTTATGTCCAGTAGATTTAGTTACTGTACCGCAACATTACCAGCGTGGAAAGATACCGAGTTGGAATCTCGTCGGCTTTTGTCATTACCGTCGGCATTCATCGGGGTTCGGTTCTCTTACTTCTTCTGTTCGTTCAATGCGTGGATCTCTCCAATCGTCGTTGGCTTTCTACAATGACAAAATGTTTTTAGAGAACGAACTGTGCCAATAGCTCCAGGACCGAACCGAGCAGTTGAAGACTCGGTTGCATGAATACGGCATGCGACTGAGTACATAGAGTATGGCGTTGAAAGAGATGGAGCCATCAATATTGCCGGCGAAGACCTGAAGAAACACACCCAGTTCAAGTACCTAGGATCCATCAGTGGTAGCGGCAGTGACACTTCTGACGCCCGAGCTCGAGTCAATCTACAAGACCATCTTTCGTCCAGTGGCTCATTCTGCTCGCTAAGATTTACGTTACAACAGCTACCCACTGAGGTGGTCCTCAAGCTTCTTTCTTGACAACAAGTTTGTTCATAGCCTCCACACTGACAGGAAGAGTTAATCGTATGGACTGAGGATGTACAATTAGATTGGTTTCATACTAGTGTAAATGACCAGTCGAGATGTATGAGATGTTCCGGAGTGCTGATGACCAGAGAGCTGTATACTTCTCATACTACTCATACCTAGTGATAACGAAGTAGATGTCGCAGCGGATCTGAGGACCTGGAAGCTGTATGTTTCTCATGCTGTTGACGTGATAAATATCTTAGGGGTTCCGATTAACAGGGAGTTAGGTGTTTCTAGTAGTAATCACGAGGTAGATGTCCCGGCGGTGCTGATGACCAGAGAGCAAGCTGTTTCTCGTGCTGATGAAAGTGCTGTTGAAGGAAGCTAAATTGTTTTCAGCTGATGTACATGACTCAGCAAGATAGATGAGATGTTGTCCTTGCGGTTATGACGTCCACGGTGGTTTGAGTTATAATTTCCTCTGCACAGTAGCTGATCGACGTGTAGAATCCCCGAATGATGGACGTTTTTTAGTTGATTAGATGAAGTTGTATGTTGTCCATCCGGCCCTATGAATCATATGTACTGATATCTTCTAGTTTTCTTCCAGTGTAGTAGTAGTGTAGATCTGGCTCGAAGGACCATATGTACTGATCTAGATTAATTATATTAGATATATCCGGTGTCCAGCCTCATAGATCAAGTAGTTATTGCTTGGTAAGCGATCTCCTGGTGAAGGATTAGGGGTTATGCCAGTCTTCAACTTCAGAGCCTAAGTTTATGGTTTACATATATCCATTGGCGTTAAGTGAGTAAAATTTTGAAAATTAATACTATTTTATTTATTATATTAGAATATATTCCTTATATACACAATTTTTTATATAGTTAGCGCACACAAATGAAAGATGAACCTGCTAAACTAATAATATATGATGACTTAATAGTTAAAAGCATACAAATAAATATTTAACAAAAAGCGTTGCAGTCAGTTTTTGCGTTCTGTAAATAAAATCTGCTAATAGTATAGTGAAATGAGATCGGTGGCCTAGAGCGTGCTGATTAAATTGCTGAGTTGCAATTTCAGCACACTCTTTCTAATAACCCCGTGAATTGCTTCAGAAGCCTGATGCGAGTTTTAACCAATATTTTAAAATAACTTTACTTTTATAATTTTTAACACGAAATTTTCATGGCTTAACAGGGTTGTAGTAGTAGTAGTAATATTATTTTTGGGGAGACTTACGTCTAGCAAGTGGGCCTTTATAGGCCCTTTTTGCCAACCCCATGAACAAGGTCTAGGCATGCAGAATACCAGGTACCTTTGTCCTACTTAGAATTTTGCCGAGGTTAGGTTAGGTTTTGCGTCAGTCTGTGTCAAAACTGACCCAAAACTTAACCTACTAACCTCGACGTTAATGTCATTTATTGAAAATGTAACCGACTAATTAAAAAAATACCCTGTAAAATATGAAATTTCGTATTCCACTAGTGTAATGTGAGCCGCTTTTTGTATTTAGAGTTGGATATATAACGCATTTATTATTTGACAGTTGTAGATAAATAAATATTCCGAACAGCATTGCTCATGACATTTGTCACTGCTTCTTGACAAATATAAACTTCAAAATTTTCAGTATTTTGAATAAAACAATGTCTAAGTCTAGAATTCCAATCTCCATATCATCGAAAAGTCCACCGAGACCAGGTGGCTTTGTCGATCTCTCGAAAAGGTGCCCGTTTTAAATAAACTTATAAGCAAACTTTCTTATCCAAATTATAATTAATAATTACTCTTTGCTTTTAGTACTGGGTCGGTCGGACCCGCAGCTTCAAAAGAAAGACGCATAAATGCAATCTTAGAGGAAACCGAATGGGCTACAAGGGACACTACAAGAATAGACGACACCAATCCTTGGGAGAATATGCTAAGTGTAACACTTAGCTGCGTAATGATGATGGCGGCAGGTGACGCTGATATACCCGACGAATACTATTACTGGGCGTTCAGGTACTTAATGTGCATTAAAAATGAAAAGGGAAATCGGCCTCCCAACGTGCAAGGCATCTTGAACTATCTTAGAATGACCAAACCCGACTTGTGCAAAATTCCGGAACCACAAGTGTGCGAATGTCCTAGCACCTGCAGCGCACAAAAAATGGAGGACTCTAGAAGAGATGGATCTACCAGCACAACAAACTACCAAGATAGAGTCAGCAGAGGCTCTTAAGAAAAACATATAAACAAAAACTACTAAAGTCATGGAAACCATAAAATCCTGTCATCATTTCAGCAATAGGTACTCATCAGCTGTCAAAATGTTACCTAAAATTATAGTATAAATAGTTGCCTCAGATGTCCTTTTGGCAACGCTTCCTGTTCTTGTGGTTTTTTACAGCGGTAATTTGGATCATCGTAAAAATAAAAATGAGTACGTCAAGTAAGAAACCTGGTTCGCCCAGTGTTTCGATTAAATCAGGTAAAATTCATGTAGTAATCTTTTGGTACTGATATACTTTCATATTATTTTTTATGGCTTGGTGAACCCTAAAGGATCTGCAAAATCAGGTGTAAGACATCTATGATTTAAATATTCTAATTTTTAATACTTAAATGATTATGAAATAGGGAGGAACGCCAGGAAGCACTGCATCCAAATCCTCTATGAAGGCTAAGCCGTAAGTATAATTAATTTGTGATTAATTTTGTCATATTGAAACCTATTGTTGCATAAAACAAATACTTTTATGGATTTTCTAATCAATTTATAACTTCCAGTGGTATCACTGTACGCAGGCAGTAGTGTTTATAAATTAGTTGATGTAAAAAACTATTAGCACAAACGCTGACGTGTTCAAAATGGTTTAAAACTTATGACCCATAATAGTATGTACCAAGCAGTGGGTATATAACCAAGCAATGGAGGCAAAAGATGAGAAAAATGATACAAGTATCAGTACAGCGCATAAAGAATAATGAAGTGAAAAAATTGGGCTTCGACTTCTTGTTTACTTCCTGTTTATGTCATAATATATGACTTTTCTCTTCTTCTTATTCTTAAATTAGGACTTGGTCCTGTATGTACTAATAAAACCCCCACTATAATAAGTCTTGTAACACTGATGTCCAGCTTTCGTGCCAGCGCTTTAGTGGTCTCCCGATGGGCCTTTTGGAGTCGGTTTTATCTTCTTTGGCTATTTTTGCCAGTCGATCATCAGTCATCCTATTGACATGGTCTCCCCACTCTCTTCTTCTTTTTCTTGACCATCTGACAGCGCCGTCGATGTCGCATGCGTGTCTGATGTCTTCGTTTCTCTGTCTGTCTCTCAAACTACAGCCTGTTGTGGATCTCAATGTCTTCCTCTCGGTTGTTCTTAAAAGACGTTTTTGATTGTATTTTCTGTTCTTGTCTCGGTAGCATGTCATGATAGGCCTCACGCATGTCTTATAAATTCTGGCTTTGCTTTATGTGCTTATGTGTTTATTCCTCAATATTACATCTCCTAGATAACCTGATATCATAGCAGCTTTGGTTGTCTGCGCTTGTACTTTCGTCTTTAAATGTCTGCTGCTTGTTATATTGGCCCCCGAGTATTTAAAATTTATCACTTGCTCCACACTTTGGTTGTATACGGCTAGTTTACATCTTATTGGTTCCTTGGAGGCTGTGAGAGACTGTGTTTTCTGAATGGAGATAGTCATGTTGATTTTTTTTGCGTTGTTTCGAATTTATATAACAATCTTTGTAGGTTGTCTTCGTCTTCAGATATTATAACAGCATGATCGGCGTAACATATTACTCTGATTTGTTCATTTTCCATTTGATACCCATTGCCAGCCATTTTAACCTCATTGGTAATTTCGTCCCTGATAACATTGAATAATATTGGGCTGAGGCTATCGCCTGGTCTTATTCCTGATAGTAATGGTATCTTTTTCGTTAACCCGTAATCAGTCTGTATGTATGTTTTATTGTTGGTGTTGAATTCCTTAATAACTGCTAGAATGTGATGATCTATCCCTCTCTTCTTTAATAGCTTTAATACGTCGTTAAGTCTTACTCTCGAAAGCCTGAGTGAGATCTATGAAACACATGAAAGCTGCTTTATCAAATTCGATGGCTTTCTATGTGATTTAGCGAAGTATGAATATGGCATCTATGGTGGATCTGTTCTGCCAAAATCTCTATTGTTCCTCACTGATTCCGGTTTGTGCAATTTCTTCCGCTCTTATCTTTGTCATTAGTTTTGATATTGAGCTAAGCAGGCTTATTCCCTTGTAGTTTTTGGGGTCGGCCTTTATTCCCTTCTTGACTATGGGTACTGTTATACTTCCCTTCCATTCTTCTGGGATTTGTGTGGGTGGAAGTATTTTATAGTACAGGGCAAATAGTTATCAAACAGTGTATCTCCCCCATATTGAACCATTTTTTTAGAGCTGTTACTCCTATTTATTTTCTCTTTTGTGATGGTCCATGTAGGGTTATCTTCTTCTTTGGTTATTCTTTCCTCTTGCTTATGTGCCGTCGCTTTTGTATTGTGATACAGTTGCCGAAAGTAGTTTTCCCATTCATCTGCAGTTATTTTCGTTGTCTGTATATATTCGTTTATTGCTCTTTTACAGTTCCTCAGCACTTTCCATATTGTTTTGTCCGCTATAGAGATTATGCTCCATGCCTGAGGAGAATTTCTCCCGATAGTACCGTTTTATTGCTTGGATGTTTTTGTTTACTTTGTTTCTGACAGCTTATATTGCTCATATGTAATTGTCTTATTTCTGCACTGGGTGTAGGATGCTCTTTTATCTGTTGCTTAAGTTTTTACCTCTGGTGTAAACAAGGTTTGGTTCTTCGTTTTCCAGTTTTTTAATTTTGCTCTTCTCCAAAGCTTCCTCCTCAGCTCGAATTATATTTGCCTGTATTTTCTTATATGATGTATTCACGTCGTCTTGGTCTTTTATTCTATTTTTATTTATCTTCTGTTTCAGTCTGTTCTGGTATAGTTCTTTGATCGTGTCGTCGCCGAGGGATTCGATGTTTATTTTTTCGATCTTTTCATGTTATTTCCTTTTTTATGTTGCACAATGTTCCTAATTTTGCCCAGTACCATGTTATGGTTAGTTCCGGTATTTGCTGATCTACATCTTTGACTGGTGGATATTTCTGTTGGTTATTATAAAATCTATAATAGATTTTTGTCCGCTAGTGTTTCCAAAGATGTACTTGTATATGACTCATTTATTTTATTATATACAACTTATGGCAAATATACACAAATCTTCCTGTTTAAGTACCATTAGACACATTACTTTGTGATTTAAAAAATGGTTAAGTTTTGTAGAAACGTTTACCTTGCAAATTTTTGGAGAATTTGAGCTTGTCTATATAATTTTTCCATTGCATTTTAGTTTTAAAATTCTTTTCTGTATTTTTATTTACGCATTCTATCTGTAATTATTATATCAGGTGATTTTGCTATTTGAAATAATTTGTTTGCTACAATAATTCACTCATTCATTTTATAAACATCTATTTCGTTTTGAAAGTATAACGCAAACATGTAGTAATAAAGTGATATCTACATTTTCTATAGATGTATTATGTATTATCAATAACCTCATTTACCTTGCGGTGTAGAGGCTGGTGCTTTAAGCGCTTGCATCTGGCGATACAATGCTCAACTTGCCCAGGATTCGAGATACAACGTTGAAGCGCGCCTTTTGTGCTTGCCCAGCAACCATTGTGTGAGGTGTGTGTCATGGTGATGTGTTGACCTTGTTACTCTATCTCTAGGTCTTTGGTTCTGAGTAGAGCACAGTTAATTTGTTGCGCAACTGTGAATGGTCTCACCGAGCCCGATTCCAATCGCCAAACAAATCGGCCCCCGCGGGATTCGAACCGACTACTTGCTTAATTCAAGCCTACCGCCTACCTAACTGCGCTACGCGGCTTCTCTAACATTTTCTATAGAATTAGTCATTAATTATTTATTAAAAATGTTCGTTTTCGTACTGAAACATCCTATATTAACAAAAGTAACACAGAGCCTATGCAATGGGATTATACTGATTTCGAATAATATCTTTGCACTTATATTTTAAACAAATATTACCAAATCAAAAGATACATATTAATTATTATCAATTAAGCTGTTCCCAATTTAAATACTGAGACCCTTTAGGTAAGCTCATATATGCAACTACATGCAACTATTGTTTAATACTTCAGCAAAATGGTATGTACCATGGTGTAAAGAATACAAGGTGAAACGTTCCAGGAGATACACAGTCGTTCAGAAAGTAGAAGGAAGAAGTCAACTAATCCATCATGGTGCGATCATATATTGTTGCTGGCACTGTCAGTCGATGTCATATTCGAGGTTAGCAGGTTAGGTTTTTCGTCAGTCTGACACAAACTGACGCAAGACTTTTAACCTCGAATTTGACATAGACACAGACATCGTCACCAACAATACACTTCAGTACTGCCAAACATATAACAAGAATGACTGCATTTTAAAGCAAATTGTTTGCGATATTTCTTTAATAAACCAAAATGGTTCTTGTTCTTCTTTAGAAATTATACGACACACGGCCGGTATTTGCGTTTATTATAACTGCCTTTTAATTTCCCTTACTTATCTCCATTTAAAATTCGCGCGCTTTGAAGGAGCATTTCTTATTGATTGAATTTGAGAATCCGCCCACAATGCCTCCATTCTGCGGAACATTTCACCTTATATGCTTTACACCATCGTATGTACCATTGTATGCAAAAGTGGGACAGTTTGCATTACCCTTTGTAAACATGGCAACATGTTTATTTAATATCAAAGCAACCTTGTCACAGTACTGTCAGTATTATCAGCTGAGACTGACATTCTAATATTTTGCATAAACCAAGCTCATACAGCTTAAAAATTCTTAAAAGTAGCCACAAGACTTGTCCCAGATACTTTTGCATACAATAGTATGTTACAACTTCAAAGTGTATATCTTCATCTTAATATTTTGAAAAAGTGTTAACTGTATAAGAGCTACCATGGAGCTCTTCTGTCTCTACTCCTGTAATTATATATTACGCCACTGTTACAGTAGTTTTACTTAGGCGACATGTACGATAAGTATACGAATAATTATAATACATGGATTTTGTCAACACACTATTTTTAAAGTAGTAAGTATGTGTGTTTTCAAGAAGGAAACATCTTAATTCATTCCTGACTAAAGTCTCTATGAAAAGGAAAACGTTGAAAAAATAACCTTTTCCCGCTGTCAATCATTTAAGTAAGTGATACAACCTTAGTAACAAAACGTGTAAGTCTGTGATTATATTTGTTTGCTGCTTTCCTTTGACAACGGAACTTAATACTATTATTAAGTTCCTAGGATAATAAAATTAGCAACGCAAGATGCAGACTTAGACGTTTTGTTTATAATTGCAAGTGTTTCTGTGACATGTAACACTCACAGGTAACACGACTCACGAAAATTAATCCTGGTGACAGGTGACAAACCCAACGATTTTTTAAAGAATCTAGGAAAATTT
Source organism: Agriotes lineatus (assembly GCA_940337035.1). Lineage (NCBI taxonomy): Eukaryota > Metazoa > Arthropoda > Insecta > Coleoptera > Elateridae > Agriotes > Agriotes lineatus. The sequence goes on along the minus strand of CALNHX010008397.1, from coordinate 53,186 downwards.
CTATAAGCAGCGGGAAAAATATAATAAGATAACTCGGAATGTATCGCCTATTAACAATTTCGGCAGGCAACAAGCCGCGGCTTTGCCTCGGCTTGTACTTTCCTACCTCAAATGTTAATAGGTCCTTACATTCCTTGTTACTTAAATAGCTATTTGCTGTTTTTAGATATTTTCTTATTATGGAGTAATATACTAACTACATAAACAAAGATCAAAATCTTATCTTCTTATCACGCGTGAAAAAAAGTTACACTTTTAACACTTGAGGTCTAAATAACTATTAAAGTACTTGAACTTTAATATTTTACTTTGAAGTACTAAGACTTTATGGCTCCATTTTTTGTACCATAAATAATCCGAAAAATGACATTTTTGACATCAGTATGAAATAAAACTTATTTATGGTACAAAAAATGGAACATTAAAGTCCTTAGTACTTTTTTTTTTTTTAATAAATTTATTAACTAATTGCAATCTGTATAACAAAGGAATACAATAAGCAAAACAGATAAACGATTAAAAGTGTCATGAATAGATGTGAGAGACAGGATCCATCAATCCTAACACCAAGATTTCTTACAAATAATATGTTTAGCGACTAGATGTTACAATAATTACTAATTAAACATTTACAGCTGTATAAATCTATGTGGCAAGTCAAGTGGCTTAATTCTACTGAGTCTTTGGACGTTTGCACTGTTATCAAGAAGATTTACAGCGTGATAGTTAGGATGGAATTCCAATTTATTTAAATATTTTTCACTGTGCTTCACTATAGTGTCTTTCACGGAGTCCACTTTCAGATCACACAAAATGTCTGCATTTCTTAGGAAATATGGAGCATCACACATAGCGCGTAACACTTTGGACTGGAAGCGTTCGATGATTTGAATGTTGGTACAGGCTGCTGTGCCCCAGAGTTGTATCCCATAGGTCCAGATGGGCTTGAATGCTACATTATATACGAGGAGTTTGTTACGAAGAGACAATTTGGATTTTCTTCCCAGTAACCAATAGTGTTTGCTAAATTTTAAACCGAGTTGCTTCCGCTTTTTCCAAATGTGGTCTTTCCACGTTAGACCCCTGTCAAGGTGCAAGCCTAGGTATTTCACCTCTGTTACTTGTGGTAGTGGTGCATTATGCAGTAAAATATTAAACTTCAAGTACCTACTTTAAAATTATAGGTACGTCAGTTGTTGACATGAAATTTGAAGTGATTTACAACTTTTACTTCCTTTTACAATAAAAGAAGTATTGGATTCACCCCAAAAATTCGAAATTGAGTTTTCAACAGATCTTCACGTTTTAGAGTCCCCTGAACCCAAAAAACATTTTTTTTCATTGCTCTGTCTGTGTGTGTGTCTGTGTGTCTGTCTGTGAACAGAATATCTCAAAAACAAAAAGAGGTATGGCATTGAAACTTTATATATAAGTTTTGTGTACTATGTAGATGCGACAACAAGCTTTTTAAGAAAATCGCATAACCGGAAGTAGGTGTTTATTCTTGTGATTTTACAGTTTTTTTCGATTTTTTCAATAACGGCTATAACGATTTTTTAAACTTTACAGTTTTATTGCATTTTTAATGTGTATTGATGTGAGATAAGTGATTTTTCAGATCTTTTTTATTAACTCCTACTTTAAATAGAACACCCGGTATATTATTACATTTTTGAATTCAGCTTAAAATTCTAGAGAAAATCGTACGACACTCATTAATGACCAATAGAAAAATTAGTTCACGAACCGTATCCAAGACAACAACAAAATTTCTTGGAAATTTTTTGTAGGTAGACATTACTTCTTTTTAGGGTTTGTGTCGTTACGATTTTCTTACCGAATCTCCATTAGAGCATTAATTCATATCCGGAAATTATTTTTCGTGCATTCAACAACGTCCTAATTTGCCCTCGCGTCCCGCACGGTCAAATTAATACGACGTTGTTGGAACGCACTAAAAAAAAATCCGGAAAGAATTAATGCTCTTATGAGATTATATGTGAAATTTGTGTCTTGAACTAACACTCTATTTTGTCCCGTTTCTGTAGAATTTGTAATTTTTGAAAAATTTTGACAAATGCTTAAAAATTTAAAATCAAATTTTTGGCTAATTATAACATCACTGTAAAAGGAAGTTGTGTGTGTGTGTATCATATCCGGTTTTTTAACGAAAAGTGTTTTTAAAGGTCCTCGCAAGTAATTCCGTCCTCGGCTGACGCCTCGGCCGTAAACAACTTTCTCGTCCTTTAAAATATCACTTTTCGTTCTAGATAGATAAACTACTAAAATAGTCTCCTAAAATGTCAATAGTATATTATAATAGGAGTGTATAAGCAATCCTCACAAGTACGCACAACAAGTTTGAAGAAAACGAGTGAAACGAGTTTTCTTTAATGTTGTAAGTGCTTTAAAGGAGCTTATACACGAGTTTTATACACTATTTTTTAGTACGCATGAAAGGATCCTTTCTCAGAACGATTTTACCATTTCGATTTTATGCCTTGATTTTTTTTATCAAGTAGTCACATGAAAAATGTCGTTAGCATGGAGATCTTTTATAAATGTTTGTTTACTGTCAGTTGTGAAGTTTATTAATGTCAGATTAATATTACTGTTTCCTAGTAACCAACCCATAAAGCAAAAGCACGCCGTGCTATAATTGTCGATCTACGCACGCTCCAGCGTGTTTTAATGGTCATTTGCAATACATGAGTTCTAAAAACATTTTATAATTTATAATACGTAATTACATACTCCTGATATTTCATTTTATGATCATTCCTTAGCATTCCGTACTTCATAACAATTTCAATGTTGTCGTAAAGTTTCATAACAAGTTATGATAATGCTTCAGCATTTCATAATAATTTAATTGTATATATTTACTAGAACTCGTGGCCAGCCTACGTCTGGCCCTGCCAGCGTAAAGAAACGGTTAACAATAAAAATGCTTGATTAAGCCGGTGGCCAGCCGACGTCCGGCCTTGCCAGCGTTAACAATACAAATGCGGTCTCGCCATTCGTGCGGGCGCGCCACTTGCTAGTATGCAGGCCGTTCATGCTGCGTGTGCGCGCGCCTGCTTACGTCTGGACGGCCGGCGACCGGCGGCATCGGCTCTTATAATATAAGACTAGTAACAATCTCTTTATCATTTCAAACATTTTGCAGCATTTCAGTTTCAATATTATTTAATAGCATTTCATATCATTTCCATGAATGCTACGACATGAATGTTAGTAGCAATTTTTGTCTCGACTCTAAATAACAAGCAACCATATGCTTGTTAAAAAGTGAATGTCGATATAACTTCCGGTATGCCGAAAGTACCAGAATAAGGCAGATATGAATTTCTTAGTATGTTTACTGTAATTCAACGTTTACTTAATAGTATATTACCCTACAAGTTGAGGAAAGTGATGTTTTTCTGAACAAGTATGTCTTGTATGAGAACGAGCGTTAGCGAGTACTTAAACGGCCTTACGAGTTTAGAAAAAACACTTTTCTAACGTGTTGAGTATACTATTTTATCGCATTTCATAAGGAATGTAAAATATACAATTTTTACATATAAGTGACACTAATTATCAAAACATAACCAAGATGAGCATAACTCATTCCTATGTACTAAAGAACAATAAGCAGCTCCAGTTGATGTTTGATGCGTTTGGCAGTACTGAAGTGTGTTGTTGGTGACACTAAGTCTATGTCAAATTCGAGGTTAGCAGGTTAGGTTTTGCGTCAATCTATGTCAAAACTGAGACAAAACCTAACCTACTAACATCGAATTTGACATAGACTTACAGTGTCACCAACATCACACTTCACTATTGCCAAATGTAAAACGAATCGCCGTTGCTAGAGATAAAAGTGTTGCTAATGATAAAAGTACCACATGTATTATCAATTTTTAATGAAGAAATGTAGTACATTTCCAAATGAAATGCGATAAATAGTATATTGTAATACAAGTGCGGAAAAGAGATCATTGCAAAACCAGTACGAAAGTTGGAGCGCTCGCTATCGCTCGCGCTCCAATCGTGCGGGTTTTGCAATGGCTCTTTCCACACGTGTATTACATACTATTTTTCACGTCTGGGAAAAAAACACGGTTTCTACGATACCAAAATCATGAGAGAAATAATGAATTACTTCCTAGAGGAGAGAAATTTCCCTAGGGAGTTTTCAGTATGACTGAGCAACAAGAACAAATTCGAGGTTAGCGGCTCTGCGTTGATTAGTCAGTTTGTCTCAAAACTGACGCAAAACCTAACCTGATAACCTCGAATTTGACATAATTGTGAGCTCTTGTCATAATGACTTACAGTGCCACCAACTTTAAAATTTACCATAGGCTACTAATTTTAAAATAATTGTAACTGAAATGGTTGGGGTTGTAAATTGGTACCGTTTTTTTGGTCCATTGTGTATATATAAAAAAACTCAAAGCCTTGACTAATCAACTCAGAGCCGCAACCGCTGGTACTGGGAACTTGAAATTTGGCAGGACGGTTTATTTTGTTACGTAAGGTAGTGCCAAGAAGGAATTTTCAAAAATTCCATTCCTAAAAGAGAGCAGAAAAGGTAAAATGTATTTTCACGCATTCCTGAGTATCTCCTAGGGTCGATGAGATGTCGATTTCGTGTTTACTTGTAAAATCTGCCAGTAGAAATGTATAAAAACGTATTTCATAATTTTTCCTTAATCGACCCCTAAAGGTGCGAATCTAGATTCGGGGTGAAGTATAAAACTCTTTCTCCTGTGTTTGTTGAGTTAGAACATTCTTTTTTTGGTATATAGATGTCCTCTTAAAATACTTAGAAAGGGATTTAAGGGTTCTTACAAATGTCACCCTTAAAGAGACAAAAAGGGAAAAATTTGAAAAGGACAGGGGGTTTAAATGATTATCTTTTTCGATGTGGTTCCATTTTGGAATAAAATGGGGTAAAAGGGCTTTTTTGCACCTACAAGGGGTTGAAATGGATATCCTGCTGTAATCTAGATTTTCTTTTGCTTTTATTCAGCTTTGTTTTAAGAGCTGTATCTTCTTGTTTTCTTTACTTTCGTGATAGCGCTGCCAGTTTTGTTAATAAACAACCGCAAGCACTTTTTCCAAAAGAGCACACGTTCAAAGGGAGTTGGCACAATTTCAGTTGTCGAAGAACCACACAGTCGTTGAGTTGTTGCCGAGGAAGAGCCAGGTTTTTGTGTTATCATTGGAATAGGGTGAGATTCATGATTTAGTTTAGATTTTAGAAGGTCTTGAATGTGAATGTAAAACCTAAGCTATCTCTGATCGTGCCAAAATCTCAGCGACCCCTTCTTCACCGTCATCTAAAAAAAAAAAATTAGAAGGGCCATTCCATATCAAATCAAACAATGCATAAAACCTTCATGTCATAGATTTTTATTAGAAGGTAGGTACTTTAACGTATTTACTGGTACATCTCGGGGAACGTACCTACCTAATCTGAACACTGTTCAAAAGCTGGTGCTTTTGTATAGGAGAAGCAGCTTTTCTAACATCTGTTATCCATTTTACAAGTACGCTTTCTTGTTCTGGTTTTAGGTATGGCTGAGGACTCATTTTTCGTTGGCGTGAAGTTTTCCCTTTTGCTTTGTATAGCAAAGTCACTGTCGGTATTCCGTATTTTGTGGCGGTCGTGGAAACCGCTTTCCCTCTTAGTACTTCCTCAATAGTCTCTTCCATGTCAGTTTCGATGTATTAAAACATTTTCCCCTTTAGAGGAGATATGTTCAATCTGAAAGTTTCGGTTTTAGTAGGCAATTGACATGATGTCAACTACTAAATTGAGCGAACCTTTTTAGCTGCACACTGGCATTTAAAACAAACAAATGTTTTTTTTTTCCAATATTTCTGTTAATAACGAAATTATGAGCAATTTACAAACAGCCTGTATGTATACGCACAATTTCCTTTAAGTGAACATTTTCAAATTAGTACAGATTAAATTTTATGAAATCCGGAGAAACTTTCTGTAATCTTAACTGACTGTTCGCATAATAATAAAATATGAAGCGAGTAGAAAAACTATAATTTTTCAAACAGGTAATATACAAAGTTGGTTGTACAAAATTTAGATAAAGCTTTTCCTAAAATTGATGTTATTCAAATGTCCTTACATGCATATGTAACTTAACAATCTACCCTAAGTTTGCATAATTTAAACCTAAGATTTTAGATATTTGTATTGTAAGTGGTATTACTAGCTTCTTATACATACGATATTTTCAGATCAAAGATAGTGGACGACGATGACCCTATACTAGTTCTTAAACCTAGTCTAACTGTTCCAAAAGAAATTCCAATTGTGTCTGACGAACCAGGAGAGTATAAGCCAATCCCATATACATTTAAAGTTTTGAATAATGCAATCTCTGTGGAGAATGGCAGTTCACTTCAGGTGCATTACGCTAGGTGTCCCCCGTTTTATATACAATTGGACCATGCTTTGGCGGTTATTTGGACTTTATTTTCCCGAGAAAAGACTCAAACATCACTTGGTATTTCATATTAATATATACCTTAACTGCGTAAGATTAGTTATTTTTAGGAGTTGTGCAGTTACAGTGGGCTTTAAGTTTTTTAAAAGGGCTGCGAAGTCCACGAGGGAGTCTGCCTGAAGATATTTCTGTTGTTATTGATGCATTGGAGGAAGCATTAATCGAGCAGTATGCAGGCATGGCTAGTTCTATTAAATCAGTAAGTATGAGACCAGCGTTTGCCAAAATTATTGTATCAGCAAATCTATAGCCATCCAAAAGTGCTTCAAAGGAAAGTCATGCAGCTTCAGAAAGTGACTTACTAAAAGATACCTTAAATCTTGGAAAGCCTAAATCGAAGCCATCTAAGGCAGCGTTCTCTGTGAATTATGCTGAAATGACAAAGTTTAAACCCAATCGGTTAGAACAAATATTTAATACTAGAGATGGAGTGTCGATGACCGAAATTGACATTCAGCGGGAGATTGATAAGATGAAGCAAGTAGTTAGCTGTCATGCCTCGGAAAGCGGTCTAGGTATACGTTTGACGTTCCGTCGCAGAATATTCTTTTATTATTTTTTTACAGCTGGTAACTGTGCAAGAGATAATATGGTGGATTTTTTAAAAGACTTCCGTAAAGAACAGATTACTAAAATTCAAGAAGAGTTGAAACGCTTACACTCTATTGAAACATTTATTGGAAACATCGATAAAGATAACTTTGAACCATATTTAACTAATCGACAGGTTGGTGCGTTAGAAGCTCAGAGACAAAAAAGTTCCGAAAGTGCCCAAGCGGATAGTAAAAGAAATTCGAAGTCCAACGAATAGTGATCTGCTGTGATGTTGATCTTCCAGTTGATTTAAGTCTTTTGTATATTGAGCTTTTCCATGCTGTAAATTTTGACAGTGTTATAAAAACTATATATAATTTTGGTGTACAATTATTTTATTGCCTTATAGTAGTCTTTGCCATCATCCTATTAGAGATTTAAACGTTAAGTTAGTGTAACAGTCAATTTTGATTACGTCGTTTATGGCTTTAAAACTCCTATTGAATTCATAGCGGCTCCGTTTTATTGCTGGCTGCATGGACCTTGAGAGTGGAGCTAACTTTATTTGGTAATTTTCAAAAAGCGACAGGTTAGGATTTTGGGTCCACTCGCACTTCATCTCTGCATGTTAGTAAGTTAAGCCGTTCAAACTTGGTCTGTTGGGGCCATTTTTTGGGATCTGGTTCCCCATTTTCAGCTATAATGCAAGGCGTACATATTTATTTTTTACACTGCACGTGTTCACTGGGCCACCTTCCACCTCAGATAAGCTTTACCCCCTTTTGGTTTAGTGCCTCTAATTAGGCGACTCGTATTATAAGCCGCTAGGAAACGCTACATTTTGATACTTTCGCTGAGCGCAAGCATACAATTTCCCATGCCATCTGGACCGCTCCCGCTCGTTTGAGCTAGAATTTGTTTCGTGGATGCCGAATGCCTTGTACCCTTGAACGGATCCATTATTTAGAGTTCTTACAAACTGATCCCATTGCCCGATGCATCTTGGTCAGGCCATCGGTTGCTACCCGAAAACCAAAATGACAATGGCTGTTCTTGGGCATAAGCTATATTTTACAACTTTCTTTATAAATTATGAATTGTGGGTAGTGGCGGACAGCAAAATTGCAATTGATATTTGATGTGGCATTATAAGCGTTTGTTGCGCTTGTTTTATTACAATGCCTGTCGACCAAATACGTGTCGTGGTTCAAGTCAGAGATTAGCTACTTACCAGCACCAACAGGCTGATTTTCAGTTAGGAGTCTTCTAGCTGCTCGGTTATCGCTTCTGGGCTTCACCCTTTTAAATGTGTTTTAGACTTGCGTGCTTTTTGAAACGCGCAATTTACTTTTGAGATAGAATGTAATAACCTTTGTTTTCTCACTTTTTATTTTTGTTTATTTATTGGTAATGTCTAACTAGCTTTTGCCTTCTTTTTAACTTACAATTCCATGGGTCGTTTGCATTTAGCGACCCAGTTTAATATTTATGAGCTTTGCCTAATCAAATTGTACCATTTATTCCCAGGCTCCTTTGCATCGACAGGTCTGGTTTAACGTTTAAGCGTTCAAAATCTGTTTTGTTGTATTATTCCACTATAGTCACACAGTTTAACTATCAAAGCCTTATTATCATTTCGTACTGCTGATATATTACGATTTATTTGATCGAACCGATACCTGCTTGTTTTTTTAGATTTTAGATTAGTGTAAACTAGCAGGCGAACAAGGTAAGTGAATTTTATTTAGACTGTGGGTTCGAGCGGTTTCGTTGTTGGCGTTGTTGACGACTGGCGCCCTTTTCTATTTTGCTTCATTCTATTTAATTAAAAAACGTTCAACATTTCTTGATCCTTGCCCATGACAACAAATTACCGAAAGTTCAATACTTTCGGTAATTTGTTGTCATGGGTTTTTCCCGCTAGTTATTAAAGGGTGGTAAAACCCTGCGGTTGGCAAAGTTGAACTGGAGAATCGTAGTTACTCGACGCTAGATTTTTGTCGCCACTAGAGTCTATGGATGTCGAACCCACCTGGCTTAGAACCAAAGTTTCTACCACTAAGCCATTTCCATTATTTGTGTTGTTTTGTAGTAAATGCTTTTAATTTTTTGCTGCATTGATATCAGTCATGTGACAATTGAGTGTAATAATCAAAACAATTTTACCTGTTAAGATATTCATGTTATTGTTATGGGCACCACCTGGTGCGTGTCGGCCTGTCATGTGATAGGGTAATTTCCATCAGGAAAAAGCCCATCGGCGATGAGAAGTATGTACGTGCTCAGTGCACAGATTTAACCTACCTTAAGTCGTGATTCCTCTAAAAAATAAAGTTTATCTAACTTCGGTGGAACGCTTGCTTCATTTTGATCCACAGCATGAATCAAACAGTTTTGTATGAAACCTACGACGATTATAAAACGCGCATGTTCTTGCGCACAGTCGTGTGTAAAATTATATATGAAATAGCTTGTTATGTCGATAGCACCAATGATTTTTCGTTTTGCTTACTATAGTTATATATTTTTACACGTATGTACGAAGCGGCGCATAGAGGGACGGTTTTGACATTCCATTCATTTAAGGAAAATAGAATATTAGGACACAGGATATGTAAGTGCATTTTACCAAGTCCAGAAAAGACGAGACGAGACCCAAAAGATCGAGTTTTTTTAAATTTTTGTAACATTTTATAAACACGTTGTTACACGATAAATTGCTCATTAAGACCCCATGGGGTGCTCGTAGCAGTGTCCGCCCCTCGTACGTACCCCCACAGCTCAAATGTCCGGCCAGAACTCAATCGCGTGGGAGGGTCCACAAGTTTAGGGTGCGTCTTGGGGCGAAATGCCACGACGGGGTGTCGATATCGGGTTATTAAGACAAGGTTATGAGGCGCCACGACATTTGAAAGATGTTAAGATTAATAATTAGCTGACGACCGGTCAAAAGTCGAAAACCAATCGCAGTAGCGTTGCGTTGCACTCCAAGGGGTACTCCTATGGCACTGGCTTTTTACACCTACCTTTTGGGTGTCCTTTCTCCAGTTGCTTAGGCCCTGTACAAAGGAATACATACACAACGCAACAAGAAACTCAATCCTTGTCAGTCACAATAATACACAAGTAATTGAAATGAAAAACAAGACGTAAAGTAAAAATGGGTAATCTATTACCATACTAGATACAGGCCCGAAGGCAAGTGTGCAAGTAGCAAATGCTACAAATTGGGGTTAGTAAACAATGCAACACAATAAAGGCTGAAGGCCAAGAAAGCGGCGCATCCGCCGAGAATATTGGTCACCTAGGTCCCGGAATACGCTAATTTAATTTGCCTCAAGGCTCTCCACAACTCCCGGAGCTAGGCTTCCATAAACTCATGCTGAAGGCTTCTATTTACGTTACTTGACGATAACTAGGGCTCGGGTAATTAGCACGCGGCCCACAAATAGCATATACGATAGATTGAGAGTTCCAAAACTTCGCACGTCACTGTATAACACGCAATTCACTGTTTTATGTAACTACTAGTACAATACCTTGATTTACTGTTAGGGCTCCAAGCAACTGTGTTGTTGAAGTGCTGATGCCGGAAGATTCCGACCTGGAGATTCAACGCTCTGGCGATGCTTACAGAAGAGGGTTGCGATAGCAGCTTAGATGCGGCAAGGGTTGATGAACAGGTAGGGACGGTTGAACGGCTTCCTCGGGAAATTGTGGCGGCAAGATCCTTCGAAGAAGTAGCAGGGTGGAGCCAAACGATAACTCACAACTGCTCACCCTGTATATTGATGCTTTATGTTCGTTCCTATCACGAATCCGCCGACCTGGGCGAAGAATTGTACACTCCGGTACTCAGAACTTTAAGGGACGAAAAGCACTTATAACTGCCACAAATCCGAGGGTACAACGCGCCCCTAAGAACTAAAGGGGTTGTTCTTTGTTCTTAAGTTAACTTGCACATCCGTGCGATAGCGAAGCTTAAATTGGACTCTCCGGAGGGAACGCGCTGGACGCAGCATAAATTCGATGATTGCGTCATGCGTAAAACTTTCCATCGTTGGGCAACTTACTCGGGTACATAAAGGATCTATTGTTCGAAGTGCTGACTTGCAATCGCCAAAATGCAGCGCGCAACAAGGCGTGGGGACTTCCCCGTATGTCACGCTCGCCTCGCCGGCGCGGTAACCTGATATCCAAGGCCTCGCCTTTTTAACTTGAGGACTGAATGCAAACTCCATCTACCAGCGATTTATTAAGTTACTTAGCAGGGTTCTGATGTTATGATCATGCGTTACAGCGTTCGCCTCTAGATTGAAGCAACTGCCTTAATTAAGATACTTTATGCGACAGATGTCGGGATTTGGCCTACATATGTGCCAAACAGTTCGAGAATTTGCGAAAGATGCCCGATGGCTTAAATTACGCTGCAATATGTGGGAGCGGAATGCGGAATTACACATAGGTTCTTAACGAAAATCGGGAGTCTTAACAACGTAACTATTGAGTATCGTATAATACTATAATACAATGATATTCCCTAAATTTTTTATTCAAGTATTTATTTACCACTCTAATTATGTTATAGAATTTATGCTTACTGCACGCTAATTTTTCTAATTTCTATGGAAACTAGTGAAATATCGTAAGCTCCATTTACTCGATTTAGTAACAACGCTAGTAAGTGTATAAAAAAACTTGATCGGGTGTAAAATATATTTATCTACTCCTACTGCACAATGGCCATGAATTATGATTCATAATTCACGGTTTGCAGCCAATCATAAAATTCTATTTTCATTATTCAATAGTTTGCAAATTGCAACCAATCAGAAAATTCTATTTTCATTATTCAATAGGTTGTAGCCAATCACAAAATTCATTCTTATTATTAAATGACTTTTGAAGTTAACAGCTGTCACAAATGTCATAATTCTGAAATATGAACACAAGGCTCCTATTGCATAGGAGTAGATAAAATATCGTATTATATTCGCGATTATGGCCATTATTCACTCAGATGACTTGCGCCACGCGCCTTCGGCTTGTGGCGCAAATGTCATCTTCGTGAATAATGGCTGTCATAATCGCTCATATAATAATATACTATTGCAGTACACAACTTAATCTATAGAGCAATTGCGCACTCGGGAAATATGACACTCGTTGCTACACGGCTCGTACGTAACTTTTTCTACTCGTACATAATATGCTGCTTATAACTTTTGTTACGTAATATACTTACCTACTATTATATATGCACTTTGCCTAAAATTTTCAAAATTGTCTGCAATTCACCACATGCAGTACTGGAATAATTAATATAGGTCCACTTAGTTAGATATAGGAATTTTCGAACTACACGAGATGTAGGAATCAAAGTGGGTCACCCTGGCGCTGAGTGACAAAGATGGCTGGTAGCAATGGCATATCATCGGCTATAAAATTGCCGTGATGTGTGGTCTCGATGAAGAGGAATTATGGCGGCTTTGGCTCAAGGCGGTAGATAAGTTTTAAAACAATGACGCAAGAAACCAGCGAGGCGTTTGCGAAATCTGGTAGAAGACTAAGATGAAGTTCCTCGATACTCATCAAGGCAAGAACAGAACTACAAAAGTAAGGTTGTGCCTAGGAGAAGACGTCAATATTGCCACGGCCATAATGGCTTCTGAAACGCTCCCCTCATCTTTGCATTCGTCTACGTGAAGCGTTGTCAACACACTGCTCTGTGACGTTAGCACCTGCACAAAATTCAGTTTGTGCATAAATGATATGCTTAGAATTTGTACTTCGCTAATACGCTACAATCGGCGCTTAAACTTCCCATGCGCGAGTACTGAAAATAAACAAAACGTCCCAGCGATGGGCACCGTGGCCTAGCGCAAAGTCTCGCTCAACCCTTATCAAATTCCCCTAGAAAATAGTCCAGATAGGGAGACCTAAAAAGGTAGAAAACAAAGGCACCCAGGCTGCTAAAGACACTTCGATATCTAGCGCCAGCCAGCTCTAACTGAAAGAGCCACCAGCTCCTATTCCTTTTGGGCTGCCGAAGCCGTTAATACGAAATTTAAACCTGTCAGAAATATCTGTCCAAATGTGTAAAACACAGAAGTCCTAGACCACCTAGAAAACATTTTAAAAAACACCCGACCTCGAACTGCAAATCTCCTAGCATATTTGTGTGGCTGGTTGGGTCTAGCACCTACAAATATCTTCTTGAAACCGCTCTCCAGATCGTGTTTGTAGATTGTTGGGTCCAGCACCTGATCACGACTCGCAGAACAGCCCTCGAACTGAAACTCTCGGCGTTTTGGATCCAGCACCTGAAGTTTAATTAGCCTTCCCTGCATCTCTAAGGGCCGGACCTCCAACATGAAGCCGCAGAAATGACGCGATTACGCTCCTGAAGCGTCCCCTAAACACTCCGCAAATCGCAGCGAGCGAGTTGTGCACAAGCCAAATTCACCGCCAGAATTAATTAAAGGCCCAACTCACCTGTTACAAAGGCATTTTCCAGCGATCAGTGATACCCTGCAGCATTGCCACGCAAAATCAGAGCATACGGAGTGGCCCCAAACTCGCTGCGAGACCATTGCAAGCGGCTTCCGGTAAGTAATCCTACACAGTTGGTCTTTCTGCAGGTAAAATTCACTCATACTACTAATTACGCTCCAAGGGTCGCCAAAGATTAACCCTTGCACGGAACAGTTGGCAAATCTTCTGGGGCGTTCGTACCAAGAATATGCCAAGTATCGTGTGCAGCTCTATCCAGGTCGAGTTTAGTAAACCCCCCCGAGTGCATTGTATCCTCTTGATTAACATATGTATTTTATATTTAATGTGTAGTTTGTCTATATACTCGAGTATGAATCGGGTCCTGCCATTCTGACTACCCTTACGACTAAATTAAGTAAATGATCAATAGTAATTAAGCAAAAATTATGTCTATAGTGTTCATTACGTTTTGGGTTCATTACAACCTTACTTCACATGCATAAAAGCGGTGGCGGCGTCAATCTTTAAAACTGGCAATCCTTCGGAAGAAATGTAAAATCTTCGATCCCATGTTACTAAGATGTGTAGTATGTAAAAGATTCCTTGCTAGGGTTGGATCATCTTTTAGTCTTGGCAAAATTATAAGTAGGACTTCGACCATATTACCATAACATTGGTAGCTAAGACACCTGGTACTCCGCACGCTTAGACTTTGTAGATAACAAACAACAACTAATAAAACATTTTAATTATTCAGAAACATTGCAAACTAACTGGTTTTTATTATAACAAATTATAACTGGCAAAAACCTCTTTTAAATCAATATATATGGATTATTAACAGTAAATTGAAGGTGGTAGAAAAAATATGGATAGTCAAAATTTAACAGAATTAAGCATTACGTTTTGTCCCAGAATTTTAGCTACCATATATATTTCTAAATGATGATATGATAAGAGTAGGAGAAACTTGGGGATGGTATAATAATACCATGAGATTTAAAAAAATGATTCTGAGCAGGCCTTGATATGTGTTATACCATACGTTTGGCAGTACTAAAGTGTATTGTCAGTCTATGTCAAATTCGAGATTTGCAGGTTAATTTTTACGTCAGTCTGTGTCAAACAACAAACAAAACCTAACCTTTTAATCTCGAATTTGACATAAACTGACAATACACTTCAGTACTGCCAAACGTATAACACATATCAAGGCCTGCTCAGAATCATTTTTTTATCTCATGGTACTAATAATGAATGCCTATTTCTAACCAGAAGTATCACTTGCAGAATATTTATTCTTAATAAATTATTTGTTTAAACTATAATCAGACTAAAATATTATTTAAAAAGCGATATTCACATTTACAATTACAGCTGACGAAGAATTAGTAATTCAGAATAAGTATATTAAAAACCTTTTTGAAAATTGACCAAAAGTGTGTTTCTTGCAATATAATTTGCAATATTTAGAACAGCTAATTATATACTTATTCTTTGAACGTTTGATTTGCAGCGTGATTTTCGCAGCCTGTTTAATGACAGGTAGCGATATTTTAATTCTGCTTGTAATCGTGGCTTGCAAATGCACGACACCATCAGTTCCTTCCTGTAGTCCCGCATAACACCTAAAGGGGACAGGCTGTTCGGCAGACAAGTAAGGTTACTAAATCATAAAGGTACCGCCAACTGTGCAAACATATATCTTTTGTCTCTTTTAATTTGGGGTTCCTGTCATTAGTGTCTCACTCCCACTCTCACTTTCTTACAATGTTCTGTCCTTTTTAATTTGGGGAAACAAAATCTTGGAATGGAATGGCGGTACCTTTATATATTTAGTGACCTTACAGACATGCGCTCTTGCTTTACGTGTTATACGCAGTGTGAATGCAATAAACTTAATTAGTTCTACAGTATGTGAATAATTTATCATAGCCGGATTGCTTACATTTATTGGTTAGCCTCGCTGACGTGAGCGTGTGATCGAATTTTCCTATACGTACTTCAATACATTCCCGGCCTCGCTGAGTGAACGTGTGTCAACGTTCATCCTCAAATCCCTGCGCATCTGTTGTGTCGGCCATCATCTCTGTGGGTCAGTCGTGTCCATGGTCAAAATTTTCACCTTTCTCTCGTTCCAGCGACTATCCTCATAGATCACTCGTGCCCCAGGTCTGAAGAGAGTCTTCCCGTCAAACCAGGTGTTCCTTCAGGAAATTGGAGCGCTCAGAATTTCACAACTTTTAAGTGCGGACTCCCTTGGCTTTCAAGCTGATATTGTTGACACTTTATTACATATCGTCTGCCTTTTCTGGATAGCTTCTACAGAGCTTGTAGATCCTGCGCGTTTCTAGTTAATTAGCTTCGAGTAACTAAACTTACTGACGTTTATAATTAAAAGTAAATCGCATAGTATTATTATAGGTGTGTGTTTCTCGAGTTTTCGCTTCACGTACCTACACCAACTTGAGCTTCTTGCTCAGGGAGCGCAACTGTTAATGGATAAGTTGTCAATGACACCCTAATAGATATGACAAAGTATAAGTTGTTATCGTGAAGTCACCTTTAGGATATTTTTCTCAGGTAATAATAACGTGCATAGCCATAGTTATTACAAGTACAATTGTAACGCTAGCATCTACATAAATTTATAAAACAAACATTAAAAATGTATTAAATTTATGCCTCGCTTATTTAAGCGTTATCACGGGCTACATCTTGCCGACGCTCGAACAAGTGATAACAAACTCGGGCCCGCTGTGCGCAAAACTACGAAGAGTCAACCCTCGCGCCGCCTCCCACCTAAGGATGTCTGAAGTGGCTGCTTTGATAACACGATGCGAAGGATATAAAAGCAGGTTTCTCGATCATTTAAATGCTCTTCTCTTCTCTTCACTTGAGATTACCTGTCCTGTCCAGTCCTAACGCTGCCCAGTCCTCTCTTCACTTGAGATTTCTCCCCCTTGAGTCCACCAGTCCCGATCCTTCCAAGTCCCATCTTGAGTTCACGGACTTACCCTTATCCCAAACTACTCACCTGAAGCTAGATTGAGACGGTGACTGTTTGCAGTGTCCGACTCCTGGCTTATTAACCTGAAGATTTGACCTAAAGCTAGATTGAGACGGCGACTGTTCGCAGTGCCCGACTCCTGGCTTATTAACCTGAAGACCTGACCTGAAGCTAGATTGAGACAACAACTGTTCGCAGTGCCCGACTCCTAACTTGCTTTCCAAAAACTTAAAAACCCGCTACTATAATAGAGTTCGTAGGAATTCAAATTACACGACCCGCCTAAATATACATCAAACCCTGTAGCCGCATGCATAAATCTACCTAAAGGACCCCCTCGGAACGTTTAGAGACGTTCTCCCGAAGCCGGAATTCCGAGCCCGCCTGTGGAATCAACCGCAGGGCAAATTCTTCGCGAGTCCCCGGGATGTCAATGTCCGCGGCCCGTTGAAATTGAAGTAAGAAATCCAGACCGAATTTCGCATCGCCGTCGCTCCTACGGATACGCTGCAAACTTCTAGGACACCTACAAGTCCAGCGGGAACTCCTAGCTTGACACTAAGGCGTAGGTATCTCTTACATCAGCGTGATTTTGCATTTGATTCTAACACCATAAACAACAATAATACTGTGACTTGGAGGTTATCCGACATTAGCGCTACCAATAATCGGTCCGTCGTCGACAAACAGGTGCGTTCCGCAACTACCCGTGTTGTTCAATAACCCGTCGTACCCACCCACCGTACACCAGCGTCAGGAAGGTTGCAGCTCACCAGGAAGTAACGAAACGCGACGCCCCAGGCAAAACTGTCATTTCCACAATATACAATTAATTTTTGCATGGAATGATTACTTATTTTTGTAAATATAGTTAAACATAATATATCTTTCTATTATGTACATTGTGTTTTCCTAAACGCATATATATTTGAGTGAAAGTATTTCTAGGATTTCAGCTTAACCCGGGGTAGAAATTTAATAAACGTTGAAGCCTTTCCGAAATTAATGGAAGTCGTAAATGACCAGAACTAATTACCTGGACTAAAATTAAATTCAGGAGGGTGAAACATTACACAATATGTTTGCCTGTACTCCGCACACTACATATTGAACGTTAGCAGGTGGAGACGAGGTAAGTACACAGCTGCACCAACATCAACGATACCTCCTTCGCTGAGGTTGTTCCCGTTTGGGTTAGGAAATGCCAATCATCCCTTGGGAGAGAATTCATAATCCAGTGGCACCTGAAAAATAATAATTATCTATTTTATACGTCCTTCCTTAATTGATTTAAACAGAAACCCCCACGCTTTCAGAATAGAACCGAGCTTGTGTCCCACTGTAGCTAGCTGAATGCACTTTTGGCTTGGTTACTTGTCGTAAATCCATTTTACAGAGTAACTAAAAAGCATAAATTGCGTCTCCATTTTATTACTGGGACATATCCCTGTATCTGCCGTTCGCGAACGTTTTGACCTCGCCAGTTCTTCAACTACATATCGATCGTGTATTGCAGCCACCAGGGACGATAATTTGGTACGATTCATTCTCTCCACCTGGCCGTTTGCTCGTGGAGTCACAGTGGCTCAAAGTACCCGTTTGATACCCACGCTGGCATAAAGCTGAGTAAAGGATTTGTTCGTAAAAGCTATCCATCTGTCACAAATAAGTCTGCGTGACACTCCAAATGCTTCAAAAATTCCATTAAAGAACTTGACTACTAATTGGTCTTTGTAGCGGATACGGCCTTCATAAATACAAATTTCGTGAATCTGTTGACAACCACAGTTAGGTACCTGTTTTTATTAATACTGGTTGCAAAAGGGCCTAAATGGTCAATGTGTAAAGTATCCATAAGAACTTTCTCTTTGTCAATAATATTCAAGTCTTACCGCTGGGATTTTTATTGTATAAACAACCTAAACAAGAATGAATGCAATTGCGTACATAATTTCTCATTCATGGACACTAATACCGTGAATTTATTGACTCCAGGGTCTTATCTACCGCGAAATGACCAACCCCGACACAACAGTACATCAAAATTCTTCTTCTGCCCAACTTTGGCATTACCCATCTAGTTTCGTTTGAAGTGATCCGATAAAGGCGTCCACCTCTGGGACAGTAATTTTTGCGGACGTCTCGTTCCTCGGCAGTAGTCGGCGTATGCGACAGTATTTCCATCAACTGCTGACAGCGACCATCCTGGAGTTGTGCTGAAAGAACCTAATCGTCCTCTTCCACGTTAACTATATGAACATCCAGCTGCTTTGCAAACTCTTCAGTTTCCGATAGATTTCGGCTCAGTGCATCTACGTGAACCATCGTTGTTCCGGCACGATATTCAATCACAAAGTCAAATTTAGTATAGCCAACCACCACCTGGCAATCCGAGTAATAAGATCCTTCTTAACAAGTGTATATCTCAAGCAACTGCAGTCAGTGACTGTTTTAAATTGCGTCCCCACTAAATAAATGCAAAATTTCTTCAACCAATTGAGAGCATTATACGTCCTACAGTAATATATGGATCCGAGACATGGGTTTTAACTAAAGACTTAGAAAACAAGCTTAAAGTCTGGGAACGCAGGATGTTAAGAAAAGTTTTTGGTGGTGTAAAAGAGGGAAACGCATGGAGAAGGAGAACTAATGAAGAGTTGAGACAGTTGTATAGAAAAGCAACAATCACTACTATAGTTAAGAAGCAACGACTGAGATGGTTGGGCCATGTATACCGAATGTCACTAGGAAGAACACCAAAAGCTGTTCTGGAAACTAAGGCAGGTTCCCGAAGAAAGAGAGGGAGACCCAGAAAAAGATGGATGGATGCGGTCAATGAGGATTTGCGACAGTTGGGTGAACAAAATTGGAAAGAAGCAGTAACCGACCGAAGGAAGTGGAAGCAACTTGTAGAAGCCTTGGGCCAGTAGGCCTGTTGCGCTGATATATATATATATATATATAATTGATGACATCTAGCATTTCGAGCTCGCAAGAATGGTAATTCTGCTCTTCCTTCGTGGTGGCATGACTGAAATACTGAACCGGCTTCAATACACCTTGCTCTTGCTTCTGGAACAGGATCGGTTATGCCATCAATCAAGCAGGATACGGCATTTCGACCTGAAATCTGGTATGTTCGCACCCATTTATTACACGTAATTTCAATTGGTCAATCTTCTCCAATCATTTGAGTGCAGAAATGTTTTCGTTTTCTGGGTCAAACTCAGGAATACAATCGCTACAAACCGTTGAATGGAGACTCTCTGATTGGTGGCCCTATCTTGTCAGATTTCTTACCAAAGATTCCAATTTTTCAATTCTTGATTCGTACCTCTCAATGTGGTTTTTCGATCCTAATATGGATCGGACTTGAGGCGCAGAATCGGATGAATTGCGTAACATGGGCGAACGTATTTGCAAATGGCGGTTAACACTGGTAACTTCAGGTGACAATGGTGGTCGTTCTCTAGGAGTATTGGAACGTACATCAGGCGAATGTAATGGCTTACTGTTCGAGATGAGTTGCTTGTACCTTTCTTCCGACGAATTTCTTACTTACGTAACTGACGATCGTTTTCGAGACAACAAAGCATTAGATTTCTTACTTTTCCGGAAGCGTTGTTCCTTTTCAGAACAAAAGCTGCTGCTGGATTCCGTTTCACTAGTTTTTGATGAACATCCCATATTAACGCACTTACAACGTTACTTTTCCAACTTCGAATACTAACACTTACCTACTTACTTCCTCTTCTCCCATTGTACCTCATGATGTTGGGGATTTGCGTCATCGTTTGAAAGAGTGTCTATCCCTCGCAAGGGTTCGGATTTGTGTTAGGGTCTGTTGTCTTTCTCGAGCTGATTCATAGATGTTATCTTCCCACTTTCGTCAGGGTCTTGCTCTGTCCCTCCTTCCATCACACCTCATTTCGAAAATCTTTTTCGGATAGCGTTCATTACTCATTCGGACCAGGTGTCCATACCATTGCAGTTGTTTTATGTCTTCTACCAGCGGTGTAATTTCGAATTCATCCCTTATGCTTTTGTTGCGTACTCTGTCTCTTCTTGTTTTGCCCACCACTCGCCTTAAATATCTGTTTATCTGTCATTGTCCATGTCTCGGATGAGTATAGAAGTGTAGGGGTATATATTGTCCTATATAAGTGCATTTTTGCTTTTATACTAATTTATTTTTTCCCTATCAATGTGCTGTTTATTTGATAGTAAGTCCTGTTTACTTATTCTGTTTTTTTTTTCTTGGTCTAGCCTTCCGTACTTCTTGATTAGCACTCCAAGATATTCATATGTTTGTACTATTTGAATGTGTTTCCAGTCTATTTGTATATCTACTACTTCTTCTTCATTATCCTGTTTTGTGACGTGCATTACTTTTGTTTTATCTATGTTAATTGTCATCCCACTTTCTTCTAGGTGTTTTTCCATATGTTCATGTTTTTCTATAGTCGGTTTTTGTTTCTTGCCATAAGTAGAATATCATCGGCGTATATTACCTAGGTCTTGAGTCATTACTGGAATTAAGTTGTGGTATCCTATGTGGGCGTTTCTTATTTCTGTATTGCATTTTTTGTTTATGTAGTCCATGTATATCACAAACAGGAGCGGGCTTAAACTGTCTCCTTGTTTGATACCCCTTTCCATTTGAAATTCTTTCGATGTTTGGTTATTTAATCTTATCTTTCCGATTACGTTGTTATTCATGTTCCTTATGATCCTTCGTAGTTTTGGGCTTACTTCTAATTCTTCTAGTGCTTTGCAGATGTATTTATGTGGTACCTGGTCGAAGGCTCCTTTCAGGTCTAGGAAGAGTAGGTAGATATCTTTTTTCTTTTCTAGCAGCTTTTCGATTATGGCCCTTACTGTGTATATATAGTCTTGCGTTTGTCTTCCTGGTCTAAACGCTGTTTGTTCTTCTTCTAATTTATCTTGTTTCATTTCTTACTCTTGTTTCAACTATTCTAATGTAAATTTTAAGTACCACTGAAGATAAGCATATAGCGCTGTAGTTGTCTGTTTGTGGTGTCTCCCTTTTTATGTATGGGTATTATAATGTTCTTTTCCCAATCTTCCGGTATCTGTTGTGTATTCCATGCTTGTACTATCTCTGTCATCCATTTAGTTATAATCGGGCTGCCTTTTTTCAACATTTCTGGGGCGATATTATCTTCTCTGGCTGCCTTATCATTTTTTGTTTTCTTCAGGGCTTCTTTTATCTCTTCTTCTGTTATTTCTTCCCCATTGTCTTGATTGTCATTTCCATGCTTTCAGTATTTCTTCTGTTTCCGTTTGTAATATTCCTGTATCATCTCTAAGATTTCGCACTTTTGGTGCTCCATTTCCCTTTAATCGCTTTACTATATTCCAAAACTGTTTTTGGTTTTCTATGTAATTGTCTTCTATCCTTCTACCAAATTCCTCCCGTGTCTTTTTTTGCTTGTTTTACCACTTCCTTTGCTTTGTTTCATTTTACTAGGTACTCTTCTATTTTGTACAGTTTTATTTATTATGTATTTCTTCCAGGCTTCTTTTTTAGTTTAAATTTTAGTCTTCACTTCCTCATTCCACCATTTTGTTCTCTTATGTGTTGGTTCTTGTTTTATTTCTTTTTCTCCACAGACAACCTTTGCTGTTTTTAATAGTTTCTTTGAAGGTCTTCCTTTTTTTGCTTAGGGTCCATTGCTGCCTAGTTGGGCTTCTTCTTCTTCTAATTTGTTTAGGTTTTCGGTTAATTTGTCCTCGTATTCTTGCCTTTTTTCAAGGTTTTCTAAAGTTTCTAATTTGATCTTTGTATATTTTTTCTTTCGTTCTTTAATCGGTTTCCTAATGTTCGTGTCAGCAATCACCAGTCTATGTTTCGTATTTAACTTTGCTCCTCTTATTACCTTTACATCGTGTGTACGTAATGTAGTCTATCATACTTTTGTGGCCTACTTCTTCTGCATCGTATGTTATTTTATGTATTGTTTTGTGTTTAAACCATGTATTTCCTATCAGCAGTTGGTTCGTTATGCAGCAATCTAGCATTCTCTCGCCATTTTAATTTACCTCACCTTCTAGGCCTTGACCTCCCATTGTTCCGTGCCCGTGTTCTATGTTATTTCCTATATGGACGTTTCAATCCCCGAATACTAACACGTAACAAGATATTAAAAGTGAACTCAAAATTAATGCAAAACAGTTTTGACCAAATTAATATTTATAATATTTATCGAACTAAACATGCGTCTCCGCCAATGTTCCAAAAGAAACTGAGTAGCCCACTCAGATGATATGATGCAAGAAGGCTGGTGAATCAGCTGATAGCTACTAGCTGGATTACGTAATGGTACACTAGAAAAAACGATTAGAATAATAGACGAAAAAGCAAAGAAAAAGATCAGGAAATAAATGAGAAAAAAACAAAATATCTATACTGCTGAAGATCAAAAACAATAACAAAGAAATTAGCAGTAATGAACTATCGGTTCGAATGGATAGAAACATTTAATTATTTGGGGGAACAAACGAAGGGATTGCAAGCAAAGAATACAGTTGGCGTTTAAAGCATATTTCGCAAACTAACTTTTACTAAAAGACGAGGATAATGATATATATGACTAACATTAGACTTATTGTGACGTATGCCGCCGAAGCAGCAAACTAGATATGGAAAAAAGAACAGATTAACGTTTTTGAAAGAAAAAGAATTAGAGCAGTAATGAGACCTAAGAGTAAATAGAGAGGAGACAAGACCATTGTTAAACTACGAAATCGATGAACTGCTACAACAGAAAATCATACAATAATTAAAGCAAAAAGTATCAGTTGGTATGGACAGATAATGAAAAGAGAAACACCCAGACAGAATTTTAACAGAATGGATGCCAGTGGAGTCAAGACCGAGAGGGAGACCGAAAACGAAATTGAAAGAGCAGGTAGATAACCCGAGAACAATGGAGATATGAAACTGGGGAAAACTAAGCAGTGACAGAAATCAATGGAGAAAGATAATAGAAAATGCAAAAACACCAAAAGTTGTAGAAGAAAAGAAAAAGGAAAAATCCACCACGTTAATAGGATTACCGAGTTTGAAATTCTACAAACAGCTACCATTTTATAGAAATGTATAGCTTCTAATAATAATAATAATGAATAACCAGAAGACTAAATATACAGTGAGTTTTTTCAAACAGAACATCAGGAAAAACTAACAATTAGTAAAAGTGATCTAGAAACCCGTAAGGGTCTCTATGGTTACCTATGTTCGATTTGGAAAATCTCAAGCTTTTTGCTTTGTGTGTACGTTTGATGTTTGGCGTGAAAAATCTCTCACTGTATGCTTATGAGTGCAAAGAAAACATAAACGGAAACCTTAACCATAAAAAAATTAAAAGAAGAAAGAACAGGTCAGTGAGTTTCGATTTTTGGAAAAAACTAACAAGGTGGATTTCAGAATAACAAAAGACTTTAAATCAAGGCTACGACCACTACAAGGGAGAAGTCATGGTTTCCATATAAGAAATAAAACGTTATCCATGATACCTTGAATAATAAACAAATATTTGTTGATATACGGCTAAAAGTTTATCAATAATACTCACAGTACAAGAACATTTTATTAAAATATAGAAATACTCAATATTACAATATAACAGATATAAAAATTTTAAACACAAATGCTTAAGCACAACACAGTTCTTGAACAGATTTCTAAAAATTAATACCATCAGGTAATGTACCATTCTGCTTGGCAATTTCTAGATTATGGTAATAAACAGAAAAATCAACATATGCCTCAATTCTTTGATCCGGACCTACTCCCAAATCGCTGACACTGCGAACATCTGAACTGCTGGAAGTATCATTCGATGTCACAGTGCTATTTCTAGGGTTTTCGTTCGTTGAAGACGTTAAAGTTGCACTCGAATAACGATTTGGAATGGTATTCAAAATAGGGTTAAAGGTGACCGAAGGATTTGTAGGTGATGTAATGGCATTCGGCATTGGAAAATTGAAATTTCGTACAATCAGAGTTATATCTTCGCGCTTGGTAGAACCAGCTTTCAAAGAATTCGACATGTACCAGTCGTGATGCAGCCGCACAGCACGGTCTACTACTGCCTGTGCAACCCCAGTCAAGGTTCCTTGTTCCCGAAACTAAAACGTAGGTGCAATTACTTTAATACAGTTTTAATAGTTATGAATACCTGTTCGACTACAAGCTGGGCAATGTACTTGTTAACCTGATCTGTTCTGGTGGCTTCTTCAATAGATCGATATAAACCAGCAGACATAAGTAAAAGAAACTGGCAGGATTCATCCAACGGGATACCACCAATTATATCAGGTTCAGCAATCACAGGCTCTTGGAAGGCCATTTTTATATCATCAAATTCTTTGTATCCACCCTTTATTAAATAATTTCCTAGGCAACGTGTATTTTCCTGATTTCCCAAATGTGAACCTAAAAATGCCATTTATTTTCCACTGATCTATTATTTGTTGTTTATATGTGTGATATGAGGTATATAAAGCAGTTCATAATGCCCTAGGGCATAAAGAGCGGACGTTATCATTACACCCGCTCTTTACGCCCTAGGGCGTTATGGACTGGTTTGCAAGCTTTTCAAGTTATTTGCATATTCAAATGAATGAAATAAATATTACAGTGGAGGAGAAAAAGGAATATGAGAGAATACCAATCTACAAATTAAAAGATACAGAAAGTGCAGAAAAGTACAAGGAAAATACAGATGACGAACTAGAAAAATTTGAAATAAAAAGATTGGAAGGAACAGTAGAAGAAATATGGAAAATATTCAAAGATACGCTGATAAAAAATGCTAAAAAGATATGTGGAATAAAGAAAGTGAAACAAAACACTAAGAGAACAAGATGGTGGAACGAAGAAGTAAAAAAAGCAATCAGAGAGAAGAAAGAAGCGTGGAAGAAATATATAACAACTAAAAACCAAGAGGACAGAGAAGATTACATAGGGAAAAGAAACAAATCCAAAAGAGAAATAAGAAAAGCAAAAATTCAATGCTGGAAAGACTTTGGAAGGGAAATGGAGGAAGTATATAAAAAATAATAAGCACTTTTGGGGTATAGTAAAAAAGTTAAGAGGAAATAAAGAAAGAGAAGTAAGAGGAATAAGGAACAAAAAAAACGAATTAAAAACGGAAATATCTGAAATTCTACAAGTATGGAAGGAATACTACAAAGAAAAATTCGAAGAGGACCGAAATCAACAAGAAGAGCAAGACGAATACGACGAAATAGGTGAAGAACCACAGGAAAACGAATTAGAAATGTCAGAGGTGGATGAGGCAATTGCTTCACTTAAACTGGGCAAGGCAGGTGGACCAGATGGTATCGAGGCAGAAATGATAAAATTCATGGGGCCGAAAGGAAAGATATGGTTACACGAAATATTCAGAAAAGCATGGGAAGGAGAGCAAATTCCAAAGGACTGGGAAAATAATACAATCATACCCATCTTAAAAAAAGGAGAAACTGGGAAATGTGATAATTATAGAGCAATCTGCCTATCTTCTACAGTTTTCAAAATGTACACGAAGATTCTACAAAAGCAACTTACACACTGCATAGGACACAAACTAGCTGAGGAACAAGCAGCATACAGACAAGGTAAACAAACAATGGACAGCATACATATAATAAGAAATATAATGGAAAGAACAATAGAAAAAGGAAATGAAATGTTCGTCACATTTATAGTCCTGAAAGCCGCCTTCGATAATATAAAAAGAAGTAACATATGGAAGTACCTTATAGAATTACAGACACCCAGAAAACTCTTAAGAAACATTAAGAACATCTACCAGACAGTCAAAGGAAGAGTAGAGATGAATGGACAAGTATCCGACACGTTTCACATGACAAAAGGATTAAAACAAGGAGATAGTCTTAGCCCACTCCTATTCATAACTGTAATGGACAAAATTTTATTAAATACAAGAGAGAAATCAAAACATCTACAATCACAACTAGGACATCACCAACTAAGGTCAATCAAAGTAGATAGTTTAATCTACGCAGATGACATAATACTAATAGCAGATACTCACAATAAAATGAAGGGACTGGTTAAAATTTGGAACGAGGAAATGGAGAAAATGAGAATGGAGGTGAATACTAACAAAACAAAAATGATGATTATAAATAACAAAAACACTGAGATAATAAGAACTATAGAAATAAATGGGATATCAATAGAAGTAGTTACAGCAATGGAATATCTCGGCTCAGTAATAACAGATGATGGAAGAATAGAAGTCGACATTGCACACAGAATAAAGAAAACAAGGAACGTATATTATGCTATAAACAAAGCAATATTACAGAAACAAGAAGTGGAGAAGCAAGTGAAACTGAAAGTATAAAATAGTATAGCGAGACCAACACTAACTTACGGCAGCGAGACATGGACCATAAACAAAAAGCACGAAAGCACGATCAATGCAGCAGAAATGCAGTTCCTGAGAAGAATTGAGGGAGTTACAAAATGGGACAGAGAGACAAATGAAAGAATAAGACAAACTTTAAGACAAGAAGGAATAATGGACTTCATAGAAAGGAAGCAACTAAGATGGTATGGTCATATAATAAGAAAAATCGCTACTAAAAAAGATCATAGAAGCACCAGGAGAAAGAAAAAGGAAGAAGGGTAGACCCAGAAAGCGCTGGACACAAAGAATCGAAGAAATCGGTATAAAGAGAGGCAAAACAGTGGCAGAGATGAAAAAAATGGCAAGGAGCAGGCAGGAATGGAAGGACTGGACCTCATATCCGACACCCAGATAGGGTACAAGGATAAACAGAAGAAAGAAAAAAGAAGCATATTCAAAGTAAAAAATAAAACGTATGCACCACGGGCATTACTAGCCCTCGGGCGACCTATAAACCTTCGGGCCACAGGCCCTCAGACTTGTCTACGTGTTGCCCTCGAAAGAGCATAAACATCCTCATAATGCCCTTGGTATATAAATAACTATTGCTAGTACATTATTGTTTCTTAATAACTGGGATACAAGACATATTATGAGATATATAATACCCTGGTGGGCATTATGAGTTACTATGGTACGTGAATAGTCAGAAAAGGCAAGCGTCAAATTTCTGAACAATTACGTACCTTGATGCATCGATGTGTACACAGATATAGCTAATCATCCAATCTAAGCTTTCTAATCCATTATTTAGGTTATTAAGAAACACTAGTAAGACATAAAATTTTGTATGCACCACAGGCATTAATTGATGTTTATACCCTCGGGCTTGTAAACTTGTCGCCCTTAACGACATGGTCTTAATAAGTACTAACCTTAACATCATGTTGAAAAACTTCAATACAAGGAAAAGGTTGGGAAAACAATCAAGCCATCTACAATACATAAAAGCTGCAATATTGCAAAATTATAATCGAGCCTGCTCACCAGAACAAGCTGATACCACAATGTACAAGGTGTTTATGCCTAGAGCACACAAAGAAGTACTGTACATGTCAAGAAAGGTGTGCTAAGTGTGGAGGTCTTCATAGTAAGAAGATATGTAAAATCAGTAAAAAATGGACCTAAACTGTTATTTATGTGAGGGAAATCACCCAGCCAGCTGCAAGGGAGTATATAGATCTACAACAGAGGAATTTCCCCATCTTCGGAACCAAGCAACAACTTGAGCAACCACAAAATAAAAAATCTGACTGCCATGTAGTCCAGTCAAATGGTAGAAAATAGGGGAAAGTTTTGGTGGAGTTTTGATATTTGGTTCATATATGTTTTTTGGGTCGCTGTACACGAATATCAGGTTTGCCAACAAGAATTTTGACCGGAAACGTGTTTTTTTAGGAAAAAACAAGTGTAAAAAACCGATTTTTTTTAGTTTTTCTAAAATTACTCAAAAACTATCCAATTTCGTAAATGTTGAACTGATATGAAATGAATGAGGATAAAATTTCTTACATTTTATATAATACAAATTTTTTTCTCCAATCAATCGTTCAGGCGCGGGAGCGCCGCGAAGTTAGGTGTTAAAAGCAAAAAAAGGGAATTATCCCAGTTTATATCAAAGTAACTCGAAAACTTTCCATTTTTCGTAAATCAAAAATGGTATATAAAATGACATGTTCGCAAACCTGATACTTGAGTACAGTGACCTAAAAAACATATAGGAACCAAATATCAAAACTGCAAAACTTTCCCCTATTTTCCACCATTTGACTGGACTATAATTTCGCGGCGCTCTCACGGCTCAACGATTGGTCGGAGAAAAAACCTTAAGTACATAAACTGTAGGAAATTTTATCTTCTTTCATTTCACATAGGTTCAACATTTACGAGAAATGGATAGCTTTCGGGTAATTTTATAAAAACTAAAAAGAAATGGTTTTTTACACCGTTTTTGCTTTAAAAACGTGTTTCCGGTCAAAATTTTTGTTGGAAAACCTGATATTCGTATACAGCGACCCAAAAAACATATAGGAACCAAATATCAAAACTCCACCAAAACTTTCCTCTATTCGCCCTTTTTAAGCACCATCTGACTGGACTAATGTGGGAAAATTGTCTGCCTCAGTAACTAAAAGCATAGAAGGCATGGAGACAGACACAACAGAAAAACCTGAACAGACTAAAAATAGAATTGACAAGCTGGAAAGGTTGATGGAACAAATGTTCGAAAGAATGGATAAACGAGCCGAAAAAAAAATATCGTGTTGTGAAAACCCTAAACAAAACATTCGAAAGCAAGATCGACTGCTCAGCACCAAGCACCAGGGAGTAATAACGGACTTACACCCATTCAATTTGGAGTACCACAGGAAGTGTCCTTGGTCCCATGCTGTATCTGTTGTACCTATACAGCAAATATTCCCAAAACACCTAACACTATCACTGCTACCTTTGTTGATGATACGGCCATCATAGTAATCGGCGAAGTACCGGCATATGCATTGCAAACATTACAAATTGCACTGAACAATATGTAAGGTTGGCTTAAAACCTGAAGAATTAAACCAAATGAGACCAAGTCTACACACGTTACCTTTACTTTGCGTAATGAAACATGCCCTACAGTAATCTTAAATGAACAGCAGATTCCACAATCCGATTATGCAAACTACAAAAAAACAAGAAAAAGAAACCATAATACAAAGAACCGATAAACCAAGAACAAGAGACTAGGCACCTCTACCAAAACAGATTAAAGCTGCTTATAGGAAACAACAAGATATGCGAGATAGACAATGTAAATTGGTTAAAAATTAAAAATAATATACTCAACATATAAATATGCAAAAAAGACAAATGACTTCCTGTGTGAGGAAAAATTAATACCTAACTAAATAACTGTGTGATTTATTGCTTTGCGCTTTGCTAAGCTAAATTCTTTGGTAACGTATTTGGGTGTTGTTAAGATGCCGACGAAGCAAACTTTCGCCGTGCGAGCAGTATATTGAGTCAATGATAATTCACATTTCAATAAACAGTAAAGTAAAACAAAATCGGAAGTAAAACCACTCAGCAGTATTTCATGTGGTGGTGTTGAACGCAGCTGTCAGACAGTCAGCGGTGGTTCGCATCGGTGTGGATCTCCATCTGTGGTACTGTATACAACCCCAACCCACGTGTCCGACAAAGGCAAGGCAAAATTCGAATTGTCTGAATTGTACGTACCACACTCGTGCCCCGCGCACTCTTGCTTGTTGAAAATATTTGATTGGATGACGGGAGTGTTTGACATCCACTTTTTGATAACATTTTAAAAACATAAAATTTTATATAAAACGCTGCTGGAGCCTGTGGTATTTAGCAGTTGTTAAATTTTTGTGTGATGAGGGGTTTTAACGAATTTGTGATAAAATTTTATTTAAATTGCCTCATTTTTAAATATAGAATGTCCAGTTTCTGTTTTCTGCATAAATACTTTTCTTTTAATAACTTTTCATGGTCTACTCTAAGCGATGACTAACTTATTAACTGTTTTATACAGGGTGAGTCAGAAGGAAAATACCTACTAAACTCCGGAAGTGTATATTACACATAAATGTATGACAAAAAAAAAATCTAAAAGTTGTAATTCAATTTTCATTTGTTTTTGAATTACAGTTTCAGTTTCATCAAGAAAGTTGGCACATTTTAATTATCAAACAATGGCTCCTTAAATTAATAAAAGTAAATAAAACTAACAAAAAGAAAGCTAAATGCGTTTTACACAATATTAATACTAAAATCAAATTATCTCTTACACTTTCTCAAGTAGTCCATATTGATTCCAATTTGGGAAAGTCGAAGCAGCTCATCTTCATTGCGCAAGTCATGATCAACACTTAGCTGAACAACTTTTAGAACAGAATTTGAATCAGTCTGGCACAGCAAAACTCTGCTGTTACCAACGTTGGCCACATACAATTTATTGTTGTATAGCAGTGCGATTGCCGCCGTTGTTCCTGAGGATAATTCTATATTTATCCTCTTAATTTTCTCAACTACCTCAGGCACCTCCTGGTAGGCTTCATATAAGTTCAAGCCTTCTGGTATATCGTCAAAATACATTTCTCGCTCTGCCAGGCGATCATATATCGAATCCATGTAACCCTTTTCTACTGATATGAAGGCTTGCCTGAAATGGAAATGTTGATTTGAAGATTTCATATTAGCATACAAACTCACCTTAGTACTTCTTTTGTTTCCTCATCGGTCTTTTTTTCATTCAACTGTTCCAATAATATTTCTGCCGCTAATCTTTGAAAACAAAAGTCCGCTGCTCTTGTGCTTTCATGTCCGTCAAATACCCCATAAAGATACGAACTGTCATCAAACCTGCAGTGGCAACTGCGGTCTTCAAATGCATGTTCTTGTTGTCGATGATCATCTTCCCTGTATATCTGGTTTGTAGAAAAACCTACCCCCGATTGTTTACATACCGGCAAGTCATCGGTCCAGCTTTTGTCTGTTTGGTACGATAACTGTGTGGGGCGTAATGATCGCATAATTTATTATAATCTGGTAAAACAATCGATTGTCAACATTTGCAACAGAGGTTATGTAACGTAAATTACTGTAAAATGCGTAATTAAGTTGTAGTAAACAATTTTAGTTGCACTGCAGGAAGCTACAATAGTCAAATTTGAAAGTAAGGCAATATTTATAATAAAATTAATTATGAAGTCACTACGACATAAACAATGCTGTTTAAATTCTTACATAAATAACATAACCCCACATTTTCAGTAGAATAAACTGTAAAAAAATATAAAAACATCTGTTAGTGTGATACACTCTGCTTTTAGTACAGGGATCTTATAATTAGCCAAAAATTTGATTTTAAATTTTTAAGCATTTGTCAAAATTTTTCAAAAATTACAAATTTTACAAAAACTGTACAAAATAGAGTGTTAGTTCAAGGAACAAATTTTCTCTAGAATTTTAAGCTGAATTCAAAAATGTAATAATATACCGGGTGTTCTATTTAAAATAGAAGTTAATAATAAAAATCTGGTGTGATACACGCACACAACTTTCTTTTACAGTGATCTTATTAGCCAAAAATGATTTTTAAATTTTAAGCATTTGTTAAAAATTGTCAAAAATTACAAAAACCGTACAAAATAGAGAATTAGTTCAAGAGACAAATTTTCTCTAAAATTTTAAGCTGAATTTAAAAATGTAATAATATACTGGGTGTTCTATTTAAAGTAGGAGTTAATAAAAAAAAATAGAAAAAAAAACAAGAAACCCATTTTAGAAGTATTCAACTGGAAAATCACCTATCTCACATCAATACACATTAAAAATGTAATAAAAACGTAAAGTTTGAAAAAAATCGTTAGCCGTTTTTGAAAAAATCGAAAGACTGAAAAATCACAAGAGTAAACACCTACTTCCGGTTATGCGATTTTCTTCAAAAACGTGCTGTCGCATCTACATAGTATACAAAACTTATATATGAAGTTTCAACGCCATACCTCTTTTCGTTTTTGAGATATTCTGTTCACAGACACACACACAGACCAATGAACAAAAATATGTTTTTTTAGGTTCAGGGGACTCTAAAACTTGAAGATCTGTTGAAAACTCAATTTCGAATTTTTGGGGTGAATCCAATACTTCATTTATCATAAAAGGAAGTAAAAATACTCTATAATTACTGGTTTTTCCAAACACATCATAAACATTGTTCGTGTTACATCACAGTAACTACTTTTTATTGGGTAATTTAACATACAATACAATTTTTAAATGTATTCTATTTTTAAGTAATAATAAGGTAATACTGTTCAGATGGTTTAATAGATCGGCCTGAAAATTTATATCTACGTTTTTAATATAAATTTGGAGGTCTTAGTGATTTTTGGCTAAAATCGGCCAACTTTACTCTTACGTTTTTTCCGTTTTCATTTGAAATCTATATATTTAAAACGTGAAGCGTTTTCTTTCGACATCTATTTTGAGACATCCACCGGGCCGATTTCGATAATTCTTTTTTTAAATGAAAGCCGTTACCGTATAGATGTGCACAAAAGTTATAAATTGATAATAAATTCATAATTTTTAAAGAAAAACCATCATATTGTAGCTCTCAAGTGGTTGCAGCCGGCCATGCAGTAGCAGTAAACCAAGTATATTCTCCAAGTCAGTGTGCGGCGTTCTGCCAATTATTGCAATGGATTACTGCAGCTACTAAATGTTTATTTGAAATCAACGGTCTGCTGATTCGTGAGACAAACGTCAAAATACATGTAAAATGACAGTTAAAGAAATTCGGTACTGCTCAGATGCTGTAAGGTGTTTTTTCTGCTTAGTATAATTATGTGGATGTGCTTATTTACTCACTGGTTCATTGCTTTCCCAGTTGGTACAAGCACACGTACATATATTGTTAAAACGTCTTTCGACGTTCTCCAACACCTGTTTCTTTCTTTTAAGTTGCATTCAGTCATCGCTTTTGTAATCTATTATTTCAAAATTCTAATCGGCCTTCTCCTAGCTGTTCTTTGTGGTACCCTTCCCATTTTCGCTGTGCGTCTAGCATGTGCGATGACAATTAATAAACTACAAAGACACACTCTGGATAAAGTAGGAATATATGTATAATATTCGTCACAAATAGTATTTAGCTATGGTCAAGTGTTGTAGCAATGTCACGTGCAAGAAGTTTTGAAAACTTAAAAATTAAAATTTTACCTGATGGATAGTGCTATATGTTAAACATTGTCTATAACGAGCGAACTACTATAGATAGGAAGTTGATTTTTGCATATCAGATCGTGTTACAAATAGACCAAATAATTTCCAGGAATTTTTGGATTTCACCTCCAAAGGGTGCTACGGTGTAAATGATCTGTGTGTGATACTGTGTGAACAAACCTTTAGTGCCGATATTCGGTTCGCGCCCATCGAAATTTGTTAGGTTGGCAATTTTTTTTTTTTTTTGGTGGGACTCGGATTTTGCAAACTCATGGCACTTCGGTCTTCGTCTCATTTTTACAGCGATGTTAGCAGCTTGCACGGTTTTTCGCATTATATAATCCGATGGGGAGTTAGTCTGTTTTTGATTCTTTTTGTGCCCCATGCTGTTTGGCAGACTTTTTGGTGTACAAGCGAATATTTGGACATTTAAGTTCGCGTCGATTGTCGAACTTAGTTGCAAACAAGCTTCTGAAAATGCACATGGCCCATATTCTTGGGGCGAGTTAATTTGAAGTTTTGTCCGCTCTCGCGTGAAGCACACATAATGACAAGACTTTATAATTTTCTGTGGAATTAATAGATTCGTTAAATTTGAGTGGAATATATCCACATTGCTTAACACGAAAAATAGGATCAATAGATATTCCCTTGAAAAGTTTAAATGTGTCTACTGGTTTAATAGATGAGATAAGATTAATGGTACGCAATTTATTTATAACTGCTTAGATCTGGTATTAAATGGATAAGCCACAAGCCAGGCAGAAGAGCATTATTACTGTGTATACATCAACACATTCTAATATTGCACTACCTTTTTGCCTTCCCAAAAGAAATTGTCCTGTACGCTTATCATTTGCGATAACAATTAATAAATCGCAATAACGAACTATGGATAAAGTGGGAATATATCGTATTTGTCACAACCAGTATTTAGCCATGATCAAGTAGCAATATCACGTTTGAGTAGTTTTAAAAACTTAAAAATTTAAATTTTACCTAATGGATCCTGCCATACGTTACAAAGAAGTTTTCTAACTTGCAAAATATTTTGCAACGGGTCCACTAGTTTATATAATTGTTTGATAAAAATAAAATAAGTACCTACTTTATAGAAGACGGTTTTGACAGTTATTAAAATTTATTCGAATCAACGACTTCGTCTTTTGTTTTCAGCGCTTCCTTGATAAATGATTAGCCCACTCTAATAACTTTAACATACATTTTCGAAACTTTGGGACTGATTATCTCAAAAGATTTCCTCTTTAAGTTCATACTTTTTTGACATCTGCGTACTCAGAAAAATATGTTCTATCCAAATTATTGAAGAAAAATAAGGGTTGCAATTAAAAAAAATGCCGATGACGTCACAGCTCCAAAACAAAACACGATCAAAATATGCCATTGGCGTAAAAAATGGTATTTTAAAAAATAAGGTTGACGTGTCCGAGGATTTTCTGTGAAAACCCTTCTAAAATGTTTTATCGAATTTATTCCAAACTTTACGACCTCACTGTATATATTTAGTGGCTATACACCCCAAAGGAGTAACGCCACTTGAAACTGAGCTTTCTAGATCATTTATACGGGTGTGATCAGTACCCATCTACTACTCTATCTTCTCACAAATTTCTTTCCACTTTTTTCTATCCATCACTTTATTCTTCCACTCTTTAATCCCAGCCCTTCCAAGGTCTTCTGTTACTTCTTTTAACCATGCCGATCTTGGTCTCCCCTTTCCTCGCTCACTACCTGGATTCTATTCTGATATTGAGAAAATTGTTTTGGCTGTGTTGGCTCTCCATATGTGACCCAACCATCACACCCTTTTATTGTCGTTAGTATATCTTCTTCCATTTCTTGTTTTAACTCAAAGTTCATTCTACTCTGTATTCGTTTTTTGCTACCCTTACAGGTCCTAGTATCGTTCTCCAAATTTTCCTCTTCAATATTCTAAAATCTTCTTCCTGTTTCTGTGTCATTGTAATTGTTTCCGTCCCATACAGTGTTGTTGGTTTTATATGTTTATTTTTGTTTTTTTCCAAGTACTTTACTCCTTAGCTTTTTTTTTTTGTTCGCTGGAAATGCTCTATTTCCTGTCATTATCTTTTCTTTAATTTCTATATCTTTATTTCTATCACTTGATATCATAACCCCTAGGTATTTAAATTTACTTACAACTTCATATTCAAGTCCCTCCATCCTGTTATTTTGGTTTTCCGTTTGTAATTGTCTGCCTATTCTCATTATTTTTGTCTTTTCAACATTGATTCTCATCCCCATTTCTCCTTTTTCCTGTATTACTTAATTTAACATATCTTTCATCACTGTACGGTTTTTTGCCACCAATACTACATCATTTGTTCTTACTGTGCCCTTGTAAATTCTTCTAAGTACGTATTCCAATGCAAAAATTAAAATGCACCGCAGATAGTGAATCTCCTTGTCGTACCCCTTTATTTGTTTCAAATTCTTCTGTTTCGCCTTTTTGCATTTTCACCCTTATTGCTGTTGTTCTCATTGTCATCTTTACCAATCATCTCAGTTTAGCACTTATTCCCATTTCTTTTAATACGTTCATCAACTTCTGTCTACGGATGGAGTCAAAGGCTTGTTTGAAATTTAATAAGAAGTTCCATTTCCATGATTTTTGAGGCTTTCACGGCCATTGTCATTAAGTAACAAACGACTTCCGGGATTGGACCGTGTCATGATTGAGATCGAAGAACTCAACGTTTTGCCCACTTTCATAATTGGCTTCATCAGGAGGAAAAAAGCAAAAGAGCACGGTAACTCAACGTGTTAACCACGCCAGAGGCGAAACTCTTTGCAGGGAAGGGACAGAAGAGCACGGTAACTCAACGTGTGAACCACGTCAGAGGCGAAACTCTAGTGACACGGTCCAATCCCGGAAGTCGTTTGTTACTTAGTTCCATTTCCATTTCATACTCATGTGCTTTTTCTGCTAACTGCCTTATGTGTATTGCGTCTGTTGAAGATTTGTTGATCTCTCTTCTTGTGTATTGTAATCATTTGTCCAGATTTCTATTCTACCGACATTGTTTCTTCTTCCCATAGTCTTTTTATCGTTATGTATATTTTTTCATGTAGTTCTTCTCCACCATATTTTATAAGTTCCGCATTTATCCCATCTTTCCCTGGAGTTTTACCATTGTGATTTCTCTTAATGATTTCTTTTATTTCTTCTTTCGACGGTGTTACTCTTATTATGTCTTGTTCTGGTGTTTCCATCTCTTCATCTTCTCTCTTAATCGTTTCTATTTGTATCAATAATTTCTTAAAGTATTTCGTCTACGTCTCCACGTATTGATAGTAATTTTCCGCCAGTTTTCCATTTCCGTCCTTGATTCTAGTAGTCTTTCCTTTGTCTATCTTGTTTTGTTCATATATTCTCTTATGTTTTCGCATTTCTATTTCTACCATCATCTTCAATGTGCTTTAACTTACTTTCCATCCATTCTCTTTTTGGGTTGCGATTAATTGTCATAGATTCCTTTCTTAGCTTTTCATACTCAATTCTACCTGCTTCTCTTCTTTTCCTGATCCATCTTAATCTTGCCTCTATTCTTCTTTTGGTTATTTCATTACATTTGTTATCATACCATCCTGGGTTATTTCTGTTCACTGCCCCTCCTATTTGAGCTTTCGCTACATCATTTATACATTCCTTTATTCTCGTCCATTGCACTTCTATTTCTTCTTCGTTTATATTATTTGCTTTTAGTTGTTCCTCCATTTTTTCTTCATATTTCTTTCTATTACTTTCATTATTTAGTTTTTCTACATCCCGTTTACATCTTTCATTTTTGTTCTTGTTTTGTTTTTTCACTTTTTGCTTTAATGTTGCTGTAACCATAAAATGATCAGTGTCAGCACATGCTCCTCTGTTTGTAACAACATCTCTTACTGTTGATTGCCTTTCTCTTGTTAACTAGTATTTGCGTGAACGTTTTCTGATCCGGTGATTTCCATGTTCTTTTATGTCTATCTGGTGTTTGTGTTTAGTCCTGCTTATGATCATGTTTGTCCTTGTTGCTATATTGCACAGTCTTTGCCCATTATTATTGATTTTTGCATGTATTGTGTGCTTTCCTGCTACTTGCCTGATATACTCTTCCTTCCCTATCTGTGCATTAAAATCTTCCAATGCCATTATCATCTATTTCCTCATACAATTTTTCTTTTTTTTCATCATGTGTTACCTTGGTTACTGCATACACATTCAATAGTGATAAGTTAAAAGGTTCCCCTTCTATTCTCTAACAGGCCATTCTCTCATTTATTGGTTTAAAGTCAATTACAGAATCTTTTAGACTTTCCATTATTATGAATTCTACTCCATATAGTACTTGCTTCTCACTTCCAGAGTATAATAATATATATTTTCTTTTGTCTATTTTTCCATGTCCTGTTACGGTTCAAAAGTCATTTACTGCTATTTATTTAATTATTTGCCCTAAACTCGGTTAAAATTAACTTTTTGCCTTATATTTCTTTGAGCCTGATTTTTCCTGCAATGACATTGAGCATTCAGATTTTCTATAAACTATATCAACCAAACTTACAAAGTAAGTGGTTACTATGATCGCTCTTTCTGTGTGTCTGTCGCACGGTTCCCGTTAAGGCAGAATACAACTGATGGTGGATTCCTATGTATTTTTGTCCCCTGAATCCGAATCCACCACTGGCTTTTCGATATCTCAACCCGTTTTCGAAATATTCGACTTTAATGTTCGAATTTTCTCATTTTAGGCTTTAATATCACTTTTATGTAGTTTTCTCTCCTGATTCCAAATATGTCACTCATTTCACGATACCTTGAATAGTTTTCGAGATATTTGATTTTTTAAAAATCCGAATTTTCTTTTTGTAAGTTTGGTTTTCAGCCGTACATGCGCGGCTAAGCTTTTTTAATCTAAGTACGCTATTTAATTCAGAAGTAGTGTTTGAAAGCCCCTGCAGTGTAAACTTCACGCTGTGCATCTGTGTTGGGTTGCATATCTGGCCCCTTCCTCAAAATTTGATTTTTATCAGGATTTTTGAAAACCATCTTCCCATTTGCCATTTTTGTGCTGCTAAATACAGCTGCCTCGAAAATTAACAACTTGGAGACGTACTATAATTGGATTTATTCGATGGCATCTTAGGTGGGAAATTACTTTTGGTGAGTTGTGAATTCCACGAATATTCTGGAATAGACCCCGGGAATTGTATTTTTGGTAATTTCCAAGCCCAAACCTCGTTTGTGGATTTGGCTTTAGCAAACACATGTTTCCCTTCTTGACGTTATGCAGCCGCAATAATCTACAATGGGTATGTGTTTTTTTTAAGTTTATTCAGCTCAGTTCTATGGCTTCTTGCCGTTTTAGCTTTTCCTACCTGGTGACGTACAACGCTTTCCTATTTGGAGGCGCAGTTTTCGTTGAGTTTCGTCCATTAAACTGGTGGCGATTCGAGCGATATTCCGCCCATCGTGTGCACATCCGCACCTAGAACCAATTCGCCGATGATGGTCCCTTATCGACTGCCCTCCAGCTTGGCACGAACGTGGAGCAAGCGCCGGTGAGCGTCTGCAAAACCTGCTCCGACAGTGGCCTGGTGGTTGTTCGCTTCCAGACCGCCTTGCAGTCCTTCGAACCCCTGTCGACGCCCTCTGCAGTTAGACAAATCCATCGTAAAGGTCGGTTACTTAATATTTTGATTTTGACCTCTCGAGCTTTGAGTTCCTCCTGGAGGCGCTTTCGTGAATGTGCTACGATGTGCTTGATAAACTTTCGGATGCTTTTAATGTGTAGTTTAAGCGGTTAACTCACCTTTAAAATGTAGTTGATATCCCGCCATTGTAAAGAATATTTGGTGGTAGCTGTCTTTAACTGACATTCAGCTTTTTTTTAGCTCACCTGTACGGTGGTCTCTGGCCTCGCCCTAGTTTTAACGGTACTGTATTTTTTTTGTACGGCAAGTGCATGAAAAGTCGTATCTCATTTTCGATCATCACAATGCCTTAGTGACTTAATTTACGGTTGGATACCACTATAATATACGCCCCGCTTTGCAAGAAAATTAAATGTAATATTCGCTTACGACCTTTTAATGCGGATTGCTTAACATTGTAGTGAATTCGTCTTGATTCCCGTGTCAGCAACTTTGTGAATTGAAAATTGAGCCTTGCATACTGGGTGTTTGGTCGTATTCAACGTGCCTTTCTAAATTTTTCACGATGCTTTCGACCGTTTTCTATTTATTCAGTAGTGCATTTGGCCAAGTTTAGCGTCAATTTTGTAATCCTTAATACTCACATTTTGTCGCAAATTAATTTATCACTTACCGTTTAACTACTTACTTAAGTTGAACCTACTTGTCAACTACGCCCTTACGTTTATATGAATTTATATGCAATATTGTGGTGAGGTTAGCCATACGCTTTATTATTATTAACAAACTGTGATATGTTCTCCCTATTGAGATTTTGTGTGGGTTTATCCGTATTATTTGTTGTGTAAAATAATTGTGGAACCTCTTACTTTACTGTTTGCTTATTATATTGAATCGTTACCTAGGCCAGTGAATTTTATTTATGCCTCTTGCCGTTATCTCTCTTTTCAGGAAGTGTTTGGTAGTGCAATTTGTCGTATGCTTTTATGTGCGATTAGCAAAGAGCTGGGTTATCTGCTACCTGGCGCCCGTATTTTCTTTTATTTTAGCTGAAGCTTAGAGTCTCTTATACAAACCACGCTCTCCTCTGGCTGAGAAGCCGGCTGCTCTTGCTTACCGCCCTTACCATCAGAGCAACGGTAACAGTCCTTTCTATCTTAATTCTTGCAACGCCGCTATATTATATCTTCCAAGTTCCATTGCTATCGTCTCCATTTTCCTCGGTTCCAGCCTAGTTTTTTTATTCCACGTACTAATTCTAATTATGTTTCTTTTGTTTATACATAATTTTTCAGTTTTATTATTTTTATTTTTTTCCTTTACATTTTTGACTACTATTTTATTTCCTTTTCCCGTTTTAATTTCCATATCCATTGTGCATTTGGTCTCAGTGTCCTTCCCGTCTCCAGCTTCCAGTAGTTTTTTGGATCCTCTTTTATTTTTTATTACCTCTTTGTGTCTAAGACGATTTTCCTGTTCACTCCACTCGTAGACATTTTCGTTAATGATTAGTTTTTTATATACAATCTTAACTTTTTTCCTTGCTCGCGTTGTTCTTTTGCTAATATCTTTATTTTTATTTTTTTACGTTTAATTAATTCTGTGTCAGGTCCTTCTATATACCTACACCTTTTTTCCTAGGAGATTCTTTTTATTTGTCATCACTTCCCTTTTTTCCATCCACGATGAAACTTTCACCAGTATTGCTTTTGATTCTTCATTTTTTCCAATCTTCCTTACTTCAGCAATTTTTACCTTTACTCCCACCTAGTCCAAGAAACTTACATACAATGACATACTTGAAATAAGTAGATTAATAATTATTAATATTTTTATTTATGAGTAAAATATACAAGTTCCGGCAGTTTCTCTTATGTTTCATAATTATCTAAATTACCTAAGGCATGTTTATGTTTTTAAATGTATTCTACAAAAACTCCCAAATTATAAAAGTGAATAAAAAAATAACTGCATTAAAGGAATAACGTGTTGATTACAATAAAAGCATACATGACAGATTTACAAGCTTGTAAAACCTTATGATCGATATACATATGGCTAATGTAACTCCGTGCATACACAATCATACCCAAAGGCTAATTATGTGAGGTATTTTGTGTGAAGTTTCCACATTTCACATTCTATCTGAAACAAGCGACTGTAAAATTGTAATCAACTTTCACTTATTATAACCTACACTTAATTTAGTGTTCACAGGGCATGGCTTTTAGCCGTTCGAATGCAGCCTTCTCCAGTGCTTCACGATGGTCAGGATGTGCAATTTTAATAAGCGCATGGGCTCTTTGCCGAAGCGTTTTTCCGAAGAGATATGCAATTCCGTGTTCGGTC
This sequence comes from Agriotes lineatus, assembly GCA_940337035.1. Taxonomy (NCBI): domain Eukaryota; kingdom Metazoa; phylum Arthropoda; class Insecta; order Coleoptera; family Elateridae; genus Agriotes; species Agriotes lineatus. The sequence continues at coordinate 11,391 of CALNHX010008397.1, read as the reverse complement.
ACAACGTAGTGTACGTGAGCACGTGATGTTACAACTCCGGCACCTGTCAAAAATTATTATTGTAAGTCACTGGCTCGGCCAGTTACAAACATTTCCTCACCTGGTTGAAGAATTGGGGAAATTTTACTGTGACCTTTGTTCGTTACTGAAGGCAAAGCGATAATTGGTTTTCCCTTTCCATCCCTTGCCTCACCAGCACCTCGGATGAAGTCCACTTGCCCACCAAATCCAGAGTACATGCGTGTTCCAATCGAGTCGGCACAAATCTGACCAGTGAGATCGACTTCTATACAGGAGTTGATTGCCGTCATTTTTGGCTGCTGAGCAATAATACCTAGAAGTGGAGTTTAGATAAAATACGCTGTGCTGTAATTTGATATGATTACAGATTACAGAAACAAAAGAACAGGTTAGATGATATCTTGTTACCATGATGAAGATTCAATTTCAGTTCGTAATAAGGGAGCTCAGCTCTTCCCCATTTAAGTGATTTTGTAACACCTCTCGCTTTTGAGATAGCAAAGCTGTGCTTGAACATGAACCGTTCTCCATCTTACATATGCACCCTGCCCACCTTCACTTCTCAATCAGCCTAAAACTAAAGTCACGCTTTGATGCTTGCTTACCAGTGTTATTTACATAGTCGATAGACAACATTTCGATAAAGGGGTTGTTGTCTACGAAGTCGTACAGCTGTTGAGTTCCGATCAAGAAAGAGCCGACGATGCGCCCCTTGTGGAGTGATTTTTTATTGTTTGTAACACATCCCAGCTCCACAAGATCCACTACTCCCCCGGAGAACATTTCCGAGTGGATTCCAAGGTCCTTGTGATTCTTCAAAGCATTCAATGTTGCATCGGGTATGTTACCGATACCTATTACAACAATAAGAATAATGTCTAGCGATTCTAACGAACATGAAATATTTACCCATTTGTAGGGTAGCTCCATCCTCTACGAGGTTTTCGGCGATCAGCCTGCCAATTTTATCTTCCACTGCAGTGGGTGGCCGACCACCATGCTGAGGTAGCTCCTGATCTACCTTTACGGCATAATCTACGTGGCTAATGTGGAGTATCGCATCACCGAATGTCCTAGGCATCTGCTTATTTACTTGAGCTGAAAGAATAGTATTTTAACTTTAATATTATTTTGAAATTAGCTAAATGTAGCAGTTGGCGTCAAGTATTTATTGATGTGTAAACATAGATGACATTTATGCTTGAGCTATGTTTAGAAAATTAAGAATGTTTTGGCACTTTGTTTCTTTGGAGTTTTCAAGATACAAAACTGAAAAAATTAATATTCTCTGTTCTACAGGATCATCAAGCTTCCAAAATAAAATGTATATGGAAGTTGAGTGTAGTTTTTTATTTTATTTTATTTAATCTTTAGTCCTTATACCATTAGGTATATAAAATATTGCAAACAAATGTATAGGTACTTAAGTTACTGTAATTGAATTTAATTTAGCAATATGCTTATACAGGGTGTCTCAAAATTGACGCCCGTGCTTCAGGGGTAAAAGAAATCGAAAATGAAGAGTGGAAAATTTTCCGATTGTCATTTGTTATCGAGTTATTGATGAAAATGTAAATAATAAACTTCTATCTCCCGGTCGCTCCAATTTGTTGTGTAACATAATTCAATAAGGTGGCTATGGTGATGTAAAAGATTTATTAATCGTTCTGTCGTATTGATAAGTGTTTCCTTCGGTTTTGTGTGCTTACCTGTTGTGAATCCTGAAGATTTCGTCGCTCGCAATCACGCTGCTGTGGCGTCAATTGACGAAAATATGCTACAGAGCGTTCGCACTTCAATGATAAATCGTGCGAATGTTTGCCTTGAAATAGGAGGCAACCTATTTGAACACATTTTGTGACAAGATATGTGTAAAATAACTTGTTTTCAAATATTATCCGTATTTAATAAAGTTTAAAGTTTATATCTTAAATTTTTGTTTTTAATTGATAACTCGATAACAAAAGACAAACGGAAAATTTTCCACTCTTTATTTTCGAGTTCTTTTAGCTCCCTGAATCAAATCCCAAAAGCACGGGCGTCAATTTTGAGACACCCTGTATATACAGAATGATTTTTTAAAAACTGAATTGTAGCAGGCCCTGGATAGCCTGAATCAGTTGGCAGTACTGAAGTGTATTGTCAACCTATGTCAAATTTGAGATTTGCAGGTTAAGTTTTCTGTCGGTGGGTGTCAAATGACAAACATAACCTAACCTACTAACCTCGAATTTGACATAGACTGACAATGCACTTCAGTACTGCCAACTGATTCAGGCTATCCAAGGCCTGCTGCAATTCAGTTTTTAAAAAATTACTCTGTATTGTATAATATACTGAAGATAGATGGCTTTTCCTATCTTGGGTATTTGGCTCGGGTTGCTTCTCTTATATTGTCAGGCTTTCTTTCGTTGACCTTTTTCATTTTTTCCTATCTTGTGCTAATCTTCCTACTTCTTCCCATTTAATTCTTCTTTTTAGTGCGGCTTGTCTTGTTTGTTCTTCCCATCTTAGTCGTGGTCGTCTCACTTTATTTTTTATTACTGTCGTCCTTCTCACTCTATCTCTTCTCGTAATTCCTTCAATCTTCCTTAAAAATCGCATTTCTATAGCTGTGATTTTTCCTTTGTCTCTTGTCAGTCAAAGTCCATGATTCGCTCCCGCCGTATATTAGCACCGGTCTTACTAACTTTTTGTACACTTGTTTTTACTTTTTTTTTGGAATTTCTTGTTTTCCTAGCGTTTCTTAATGTGTTGTAGATTTTCCCAACTTTTTCTATTTTCTCATTTATTTCCGTATTGATCTTTCCGTTTTCTTCTATGTATGTTCCCAAGTATTTACAGCTTTTAACTTGTTCTAGCAGTTTTTCCTCTATTTCTATCTTATGCTTCTTTTCTTTTGTTGATATTACGAGAGTCACCTATATATTGTGAGATACATAAAACCCAAACATCTTGAAGACCCCTATTTCTTTTATTAAAAACTTCAATCCAATCTAGATTATATATATATTATTATGATGTGGCTATATAAAGCTATACTTTTATTAATGTGATGCCCTTTTAAATTCAATAATAATTCTTTAATAAAAATAAATCAAGTTCTCTTATCTGAGGTGGTTCGCCAAATCAAGATCTCTATCTATTAATTGAATGTCAATATTACAGTTATAGCTATTAACATATCTAGGAATGTTATGAGTATCATAACTGCCGCAGAAGTTTTGAAATCCGAGCTCGTAGAGCGAGGATTTTAAAACTTCTAAGGCAGTTATGATTCATAACATCCGTGATTTGTTCAATAGTTTATCGGTTGCTATATGGTTATGGTTGCCATGTAGGGTAATATTCTTTAACCCTACAGATAAGTTATGATCTAGTTACCAGCCTACTTTTGTATATGTAAACAAAGGCTTAATATCCTGAAACCGATAAATGAAGTTTACTGTCAAACTGATTTCTAAATCTCAACAAACCAGGTATCGACAATTGTGTTTTTACATTAATCAATTCATTCAATTAAATATTGCCTTGTATTGTTGTATTTCACTGATTGATCTTTATTTAAAATGTTTTAATATTAATTTCTAACAAACCTTGTCACTTATTCAGCTTCACTCGCACAATTCCTTACACCAGTGCCTCCTACTTCCTAAAGGATCCCAACGTCGTCCTCGCCTAACACCTATCAACCAAATCCAATACCTCTGCTGATGCCGGCTGCAATCTCTCTGTCAAACGGCAGCTTCAACTTCAACAAAACCTGGTAAGTTTCTAACTGCAACAGCTCTTATCTTGTTTCTTCTTTATATATCCTTCAGCACTCTGCAATCTCGATGCAACCACAAATGTGAAACATAAACATGTAATTGTGGGACACGCCAGTCAATAAATCCAATTCCATCCAATTTTGTCGTTCTCTAGTTCCTTTAATGTAATTCGCAGCACTTCACAATCTCTTCACTGATTGTGAGTATTTTTTAATATTAATATTTAGACTCCTTTAATACCTCGTAGATTTCTTAATAGCAACCCCATTTGTATATCAACCAAACAACTATACAAATTTTGCACAAATTTCCATTTTTATTTAATAAAAATCATATTTCAAAATATCTTATACATTTTCCTTTGAGTTTATTTATGTAACTGCCCTTAAACAAAAACTTGTTCTTATTGGATACTATTCTTACTGCACCCTTACATATTTTAAATTATCCATTATTTACAATTTAACAATTCACATTATCATTATAACACATTTGTCAATTGTTACCTTGGCTTGTATTTTATTAAAATTTTCTGTAACTATTAAATTAACATATTCAATCAATATCAAAATCTCTTCTCTCATTGTCTCAATTAAATTTATTAATAATGTTTGAAATTTAACACCCATCAAGATTTAATTATATCATTCTTCAAAGCTTATTTGTTTCAAATATTTCTTTATTGAAATAAATTACACTGCCTCATGTATCATAACAATATACAGGGTGTCCCAGATAAGAGCAACTACATGGGGATTTCGGAAACGGCAAGAGATACAGGGTGGCTTAAATGAGAGAAAAGTTGCGCTATTCTGAGCCCAGTCAGATGCTGTATCGAAATTAAAAATATCTACAGGGGTTTTTAAAATATCGAGCAAAAACAAAAAATTGTGGTTTTCGAAAAATTGCAATATCGTCGCCATCTTGTAAACAAATTTAATAAAATTTGGTAATTTTGTATTAGCGACTACGGCCAATCGAATGACGTTTACGAATTTTTTCTAGGCCTTCTAGATTTTTTGCAACCATAGCCAACTTTGTTATTTCTTATGGCCGCCATATTGGATTTATACGTCATTAAATAGCGCATAAAAATACCTTTTCAACCATGTATAACAGACCTATCTTTAGATGACGGAAAGTTAAATTTATTAAAAAAACAGTTTTTCACTTAGTTGGCTGTGAAACAAATGCCGCAATTGTGTTTGTTGTTTTAGCTATGTAACTATCTGTCAAAACTTTGTTATTTATTTGGTTCTATCTGTTAAGAGTTTAATTTTTATATTTAATATGGAAAGGTATTCAAATCGGGAAAAAGTGGATATGTATGATTGTTTCATTTTGTGCCGGAGGAACGCTGAACGAGCTCAAGATATGTACTTTCAGCGATATCCAGAAAGACGGCAACCAGGTTTGTCGATCTTCAGAATGCTTAGAAATAATTTACTTACTTATGGTTCCTTTAAAAAACACAATCGAAATAGAGTGGGAAATGTAAATATGGAAAATCTTGTTTTGCAAAGTGTTATCGACAATCCTCGTACCTCCCTTCGTCAAATCGAAAATAATGTTGAAGTGCCTAAATCAACTGCTCAGAGAATTCTCAAAAAATACAAGTATCGTCCATATGTAGAACATATTAGTCAAGGACTCCGAGATGGTGACTTAGAAAGGAGAATATCGTTTTGCAATTGGTTCTTAGAAAAATGCCAAGAAAATCCTCAATTTCCGCTTAAGGTTCTGTGGTCTGATGAAAGCAGGTTTACAAACTGCGGGGTATTTAACAGACACAACAACGTGTACTGGGCCGATCAAAATCCGTTCTTACATCGTGAGGTGCGTCATCAAGTTAAGTGGGGTTTTAATGTATGGCTAGGAGTCATAAACGGACACGTACTATTTAACATTTTTCATAATAATTTGATTGCACCTCGATATCTTGAAATATTACAAAATTACGTCGACCAAACTTTAGAAAATTTGCCTCTTCAAGATGTAGCAAACATGTGGTTCCAGCAAGACGGAGCACCTCCACATAATGCAAGAATCATAACTGACTATTTGAATCAGCAACATGGAAATAACTGGATAGGAAATCGAGGTCCGGTTGCCTGGCCTGCTCGCTCGCCGGACCTTACGCCACTTGATTTTTGCCTTTGGGGATATTTAAAGGATAAAGTTTATTGTACTCCTTATAATACAGTAGAAGAACTTGAGGCAGCCGTTGTTCAAACCATTGAAGAAATGCCTGGACAAATGGTTAAAGATGCATGTATGTCTCTAATTCATCGATGCATGACGTGCATTAATAACAACGGTGGAATTTTCGAACATTTAATTTAATTTATTTTAATTCAACGCTCTGTCATCGGTTTTTTTTTGGTTGTGAGTTTAATCATAAATAATGTATTAGTTGTTAACTTTAGTATCATAAATAAAAGATTATTTTTTAAAGACATTTTTAAGAAAACACAACTGCGGCATTTGTTTCACAGCCAACTAAGTGAAAAACTGTTTTTTTAATAAATTTAACTTTCCGTCATCTAAAGATAGGTCTGTTATACATGGTTGAAAAGGTATTTTTATGCGCTATTTAATGACGTATAAATCCAATATGGCGGCCATAAGAAATAACAAAGTTGGCTATGGTTGCAAAAAATCTAGAAGGCCTAGAAAAAATTCGTAAACGTCATTCGATTGGCCGTAGTCGCTAATACAAAATTACCAAATTTTATTAAATTTGTTTACAAGATGGCGACGATATTGCAATTTTTCGAAAACCACAATTTTTTGTTTTTGCTCGATATTTTAAAAACCCCTGTAGATATTTTTAATTTCGATACAGCATCTGACTGGGCTCAGAATAGCGCAACTTTTCTCTCATTTAAGCCACCCTGTATCTCTTGCCGTTTCCGAAATCCCCATGTAGTTGCTCTTATCTGGGACACCCTGTATATTATTGCTAATATACCGTGACCGCCAAAGTCGGCATAATATGGAAAAAAAATAATTTTTAATTTTTCAACAAGACTTTACGTCAATAATTTGTGCTTGTTTAAAAACCTATTTAGTCCCTATCATATATACCGAGTGATGCTTACTTATTTAGGAAATGGAGTTTTTCGAAATTGTCAAAATCCACAAGCTGCTGTTTTTCGGAAATTGAGTAGGATTTTTTAAGAGTGTGTTATTGTTAGCTAACTGAACAGTCTCAAAGCCAGAAGACACCCAGTTTTTTTAGCTTTAGCTCAAAATTATTTTTTTAATTTGTGAAGACTTATAATTGGAAAAATTATATACAATGTTAATTACTTCTTTAGACTCTTTATTATTTAACGAAAAGTAGTTTGCATAGTATGCAAAACGCTTTTTAGGAGACATATTTTTCAGTTCTAATTAATATATATTTAAATAGCTTCTAGAAACTCTCATCTAACCCTGTTAATGAATCACTGTTACAAAACTCCTGTAAATGTTTTTTTACAGTTGTCTAAATGAGGAGATTTGATTGAACATGTAAGTTGGATAAAGAAAAATCTCCTCATTTAGGCAACTGTAAAAGAACATTTACAGGAGTGTTGTAACAGTAATTTATTAACAGGGCTAGGTTGGAGTTTCTAGAAGCCACTTAAATAAATGTTAATTATAATTGAAAAATATTTTCCTTAAAAAGCTTCTTGCATAAAAAACTTAAAAATTATGCAGACCTATTACTTTACGGCAAATAATAAAAAATCTAAAGAAGTAATTAAGATTTTATGTCATTTTTTCCACTTGGAGTGTTGGAGTAGTGCGTCCTTCTTTTGGGGAAGTTTCTTCATTGATTTACTCTTCTGACAAAACAACTCCTCCCTGGCTTCATTCATATTGTCAAAATCACAGTTCTTATCATACAAGATCACGGTGAAGCGTTCTAGTAGTTTAAATGTTCATTATCAATATCAAGTTTTGTGTAAGGGTGGAGTGCCATGTAGGTAAAGGCATGTGTCACTTGAGGATAACAATTCCATCTCTCTCATATAGATTTCTTGCCTCGTACAAAAAATAATGATGTGGTATCACATCTCGTGAGACTGTTGAATACAGGGAGGGTTTTGGATAGCATTAATGTTAATATAAGTAAATGGTTTGCCTGTACCAAAAGCAACACAAATCTTCACATCTGCAGACAAGGTCACCCGGTGATGGAGCTTGCCAATGGAGATTACCACTACGTTCGTGTCAACACTACGCACCATACAGCCAGTCAAAAGTGCATCTTATAAGTGGAATATTAGCCAGGTGTCGGCTTCTTCATGGTCACATGGTGGCATGGAGCTATCGGTTCGCTGGAGAATAATTTCGGCATCACATGTGATGACAATTACCTTGTTTTCGGCACGTTCAACACTTGCCAATTTTTTTGAAAGGAATGCAAAACGTTTCTGTTTGTTGGTGGAATCTTTTAAGAAATCGACCCTCTTAAGTGGGAGCTTGTTCCTTCCTTCACACTTTCTCCTAACACCCTTACCTAGCTTTTCTCTAGTGGTTTCTTTGAGGTTTGTTGAATTGTATTTGTCCCACACTACATCAACTCGTTTGCAGCTTTCTAATTGTTTATTGATGTGTGGAATGAATACGTGATCAGCATAATCATCAAATGCGGTAGTTGGGGGGGGGGGGATATGTACAATACCGCAGCGGCTTTATCGAGAAGCTTCACATCAACATAATCAAGAGAATCATTTGGGGAATCTTTGTCCAGAATGTTCATAAGATCATACTTCTTCAAAATTATGTATAGCTTTTCTCTATAGCAAGTAACAATTATTTGTGGGGGGGGGTAATGTAGCGTACTGCTAGATGCAGCCCTGGCGACCATTACTTGTTTACTTAATGTTGTTATGTGTTCGAGGCGTGACACTCTACAGCTTCGTCGAAGATAATCTATCTCTAATGCTTGCAGTCGTGCTTTATTTCTTTTATTAATAGCCCAAGTTTCCGAACCGTAAGTTGCAATTGATTCCACAACTGATTTGAAAATATTTCTTTTGGTCGTTTTAGTCAGTTCGTCCCTCCACCATATCGAGTTCAGCTTCTGTATCGCACTTCTTCCTTGACCGATTCTTGTCTTGATGTCTTTATTACTATTTCCGTCATTAGTAAACGTCACACCCAGATATTTAAATTCTCTGCAATTTTTTATTATGTTATTTTCCAAAATTAAATCCTGGCCGTCTCCACCCATAACTAAGTATTGGGTTTTGTCTGTACTTATATCTAACCCCCATTTTTTATATTCGTCGTTTAGCTTGCGTAACCTATAGCTAATGTCGTCATAGTCGCTGGCTATTAAGACCTGGTCGTCTGCAAATAGAAGTGTACTTAAATATTGATCTTCTATAGGGATTCCCATCTTTCCACATTTTTTTGTCCAGTGTTCTAATGTCTTTTCAAGATAAATTTTAAACATAGAGTGATAGAGTACAACCTTGACGCAGCCCCTTGTTGACTACAACCTTGTTTGACATTTCCGTTCCTACTTTGATTACGCGTTCGTTATTCTTATATAAATTTTTGATGGCTTTAAAGTACGTTTTAGGAATAGTTTCTTCTAAAACTGAAAGTAGTAGATTGACTGGAACGCTATCGTAGGCTTTCTTTAGATCTACGAAGGTAAGATAGGTTTCTCTTCCTCACATTATTCTTTTTTCTACGAGTTGTTCCAAGCAGAATACATTGTCAAATCGAACTAAATATTAATGAAAAATATACCAAACACATAAATATGGACAACAGAAACCAGAAACCAGAAGAATACTAAGAACGGCATTTAGTAAGTGCAATACGAGAAAGCATAAAAAATGAAAAAATTGAAAAACTCTCATAGTTCAAAATTATAGTGAGGATAAGCTGGAAAAAATAGAAAGTGCAGTGCGTTAAATAAGGTGTCAAAACTAATATCGCATGCAGTAAAATTAAGAAAGTACAAAACTGTTACAAGACTAATAGTACTGTATGATTGTAATACTTGAGTTTTCAACAAACCAAGAGTAAGCAGAATTATGGAAAAGCGAAGTGCTAAGAAGAATTCTATGATCAAATAAATAAAAATATAAGTAGATTCAAAGATTTAAAGAAAGTGCATGAGAGACAAAAATATAGGCAGCGTTATTCAAATACAAAGGTTGAATATATAAAGATCTTAAAAGGGAGAACACTAGACACCAAAAGAAGGAGAGATCTAGAAACACATGGATGGATCAAGACAGCGAAAATTTCAAAACATTAAAGATTAGGCTCTTTGTCGACAGGTTTCACAATCACTCTTCCTACGGTATCATCAAAAATTATTTTCATCTAGTAGGGCTATGGAATTTTTTATAATTTAAAAATTCAACTATGTTTATACTTAAAGGTCAAACTTTGATTTTTAAGTGAGTTGTAGTTGCATTCATAGATTAGGAACTATTCCATAGCCATACTAGATGAAAATAATTTTTGATCTTACTATTTCTGGCCTAGGTCGAAAAGTTATTTCGTTATTTCTTGTCGCCTCACCAACGAGTACATTTTCGTCCTGTTATTTCTTGTTGCTTGGTATACCGTAATCATACATTTTGGACCCGAAAACACGTCGGAGATAGAAGAAAAACAACTTTGTGTAATTAACTCTTAATATTTTATTTAAATATCATATTTAGAGTTAAAACTCTAAAATTTCCATAAATTTACAGTATAGCCTTTTAAAGAACAATCTATGGTATTGGTTGCATATTAAATGCACTTTAGCATTTAGCATGCTCCTCGAAATAAATCTTTTTAAAATTATTTGAAAGTCTAATAATTACGTCATAAAATTCTGATGACGAGCAACAAAACTTATGGTAATCCTCCTTTAATTTTCTTTGCCTATAAATTACATATAAAATATAAATATCCCAACAAATTTACAAAAAAGCATTAGTCTGTAAGCATAGTTTATACTACCTGGAGAAATTAATACTGCTAACGTAGACTATAATAAATAATACGCCTAGAGGAACATCCCAGAGCTATATATTCTGGATGATCTAGCTCAAGGAATCCTAACTCTTGCATTAAAGCCTGAACAGATTGGGCCTTGTGCACTTTTGCATTGTCGTGATGAATTAGAACTCCTTTCTTAAAAAAAATTAGACGCTTTTCCTTTATACCACGATGTCGTTCCTCCAATAGTGTGACATGGTAGGCACTGGCGGTGAATGTTTTACCTTTCTCCATGTAATCAAAAAATCATCGCTATAATGCTTGATATTTTTTTAAGGCAGGTAGCCCTTATTGACCCACTGCTTGGTCTCTGAAGATTTCCTAATAATGAATCCAGGTTTCATCTCTTGTCATTATTTTGACATGTCTGTACAATTTCTTTAAAGCAATCACACCACGACAATGTTACTGTTCAGAAATAAAAAAACATTCAAACCCATTGCTCATTCCAAGCTCATTATACAAAATTTTTAAGGCAATTAACTTGGATATCTTCAACGCCACAGCGACCTTTGCTATCTTCAAACGTCGATTTTCAACTCATCCTTTCTGAACATTTCAAGCTTCCTAGCAGTTCACGCAAACCCATCGC
>CALNHX010008396.1:0-61239 GCA_940337035.1 Agriotes lineatus | reverse complement strand
ATGAGCCCCACCAGCAAAAGAAGGAGAGGAAAACCACTATGAGGCTGGATAGATGGTATGAATGAAACCATAAAAGCTAGAGATGTGAGAGACTGCATAGCCATGGTAAGAACTATAGAAGAAGAAGTAGAAAAGAGGGTAAACTTGGCTTGGAGATACAAACATAAATGGAGGAAGCCTAGACTGTCAAAGAAAATACTAAAGAGAATCCAACCAAAAAAAAAGAAGGTAAAACCACGACAAGACTGAATAGATGGTATGAATGAGACCATGAAGGCTATAGATGTGAGAGATTGCATACCTATGGTAAGAACTATAACAGAAAAAGTAGAAAATCGAGTTAACTTGGTTTGGACGTACGAAGAGAAATGGAGGAAGCCAGACGGTCAAAGTGTAAAATCCCGCCTTTATTGGGAATATTTTAATTGGCTTTATTGCCTCGGATATGCTCTAAGTCGGAGAATACGTTCAAATAGCTTGAATAACACATAGATCAAAAATAACACAGGATAAATATTTAAAATAAGATATACTGTATATAACTATTTATATTAGATATAAACTTAATAGAACACACTGTATATTTCGGACAAGGGGTAGTTGCGTCAACAGGGGGTTGCTTGTGGTCGCCAGCAGCACTGCAACCCAAATTGCCTAGAAGAGGGGCGGGCTCGTCGAATCCGCCTTTGGAGCGCGCGCCGCTTCCCCAGGTGATGTTGCGTAGTGGATCGGGCTGCGCCGCAACCGCTTCGTAATTTGATATCGGTCGGAGAAGGTCGTCGGTCGAATGCCGCAGTTGCGATAAGCAGTTATTTGTTTGCAACAAATGCTGCGAACACTTCTAATTAGAAATTGTGTTTTGAGAATATACCTGACGACGTAAGATGAGCAGAACTGGACCGGGGCCGCCGGGCGATTTGTCGGATTTCGCGGCTCGAAAATGTGCAGCGGCCGGGCTTCCAAAAATTCCAATGCTCGAGCGAATTAATACAATCGAAATGCGGCTTTCGAGAACGCAATTAATCGGAACGGCGCGGCGGCGGTAATTACATTCAACGGTTTACAGGAAAGTTAGTTTATAAACTCCGCCGTTTCGGCCTTTAAATTAACAGCGGTCTGGTTACACGGGATGCGGAGGAAATTAATTTCGGAGCCGCGGTCTCGGCCTAAAAATTAATGACGGTGGATGGGTTTGATAAGGACCTCCAGGTTATCGGTATGTTCTCACCGACTGACAGTAACCATACCAGCACCGTAAGAACCTTTTAGCCGATTTCTCCTTTGCTTAGACAGTAACCTGCACAGGGCAAAAGAGTAATCGTTTCAGGTGGATTGGAAGAAGACTTAGGGGAGGACCCCAGGATGGGTTCTGATCTAGGAGCTGACATGTGCTCCTTTTTATATGTTCAGCGGCTCCCGGTCGGCGCTCGCGCTCCCCACTCTGGCGGCGGGGGGAAACACTCCTACGTACAATCCTGGCCGTCCGCGCAGCGGCTACTGGTCTGCGCTATCGCTTCATGGCACGGCATCGAGATGCAAACGTTTGATAAGGCGGCGATTTAAATTCCAAATACGTTTCAAGTATCTTTAGGATTTAAATCCATAAGCGAAACGTTACACTTGCCCCATCCTTCGGAAGAAGTCGCTTCATGGTGGGCAACTTCTCCGACGGGTTTCAACCAGACTCAGATGACCTCCTAGCGTGTCTGCAGGTTAGACACTGGAAGCTGTGGTTTCAACCTCCCGGGATAGCAGGTGTCAAGTCGGTTTAGGAAATTGGGGACATGATAAGCAATAATAGAATTTTTACTTGCGGTTTTTACGGGCGATCTATCAGTTGCATCTCCAGGGCTGCTTCCCTCTGGATTCGGATAACTTTCCCAGCGGGCAATTTTATCCGGATGCTGCGGAGTTTATCCCTCTATTTCGTCTTGCGTATTGGCGGCTTAAGTTCGGATCTTTCAGGGTGTTGGGACAATGGGCGCGGCGACTCCGCCGACGTCAACTTGGGTTCGGGAAGTTCGAGCTGCTGGAGTTCGCTCAAAATTTCGGCGAGCGCATCCCCTTCGGAGAGGGGCGTTAGGGCTTCCTTCACGGGCACTTGGGGATGAGCTGCGGGTTTCTCGGGAGACCTGCTGGAGTCTGGTTTCGAGTTTAAATTATATTATTCAGAAAGCAGGTATGCAATATATAAGGCAAGTGAAATGCCTTCTGAATAGCCTTTTAGTAACCCAGCGTTTCCTGGAGCGAACGTACGTTCTTGTATGCCCTTGGGCGAACGCAGCGTTCTGGATTAGGTAAACGGATGAAAGTAAGTCCACGTTACAAGATGATACGAAACTGCGGTTTCAGTCCGCCATCTTGTCGACGTTTACGCACACATCTGCAACTACGCTATTGATGAATGTAGGCGTTGCGGCGTCGGCGTAACTTCAGGTGGTGCATTTGATTGCACTTAAAACATTAACACTTTTTGGAGAGAACAAGCTTTCTTGTAGGCCCTTGGGCGAAATGCTCGCTCTGGATTTGGTTAATTGAGTGCACATAAATTCGGGTTACTTGCGAATACAAAACACTGCGGTTTCAGCTTGTATAAGCATTCTGGAAATTCTGGAATTAGCGGAACGGATGCAACGTTGCTGCTACAAGGTGCAAAAAGCATTCTGATTGCACCATCGCGGTTTCGATGTGCATGTATATTCTTAGCATTCTCAAATTATTTCAAATCGCGTGAAAACATTCAGGTTTCTGGACAACCTATTTTTCACATAGCTGGTAGGCTAGGGAAATCGTAGAGGCTGCGGGGACCGGCGTACAATCCCCAGAAAACGGCAAACGGGATTCTGGTACAGGAAAACATCTTTTCACCTTCAAGCTTCGACGTAAATCTACAATCTCTTGTCAATGTCCGAGTTTACGGTGACAAACGCGCACGCTTCAGAAGGCAAAAACATTGGGAACAATTCGCACTAACTAGGGCGGCATTTATACGCAAATACAGGCATCCATGCATATTTAACTTCAGGAAATTCACAGAACGGAAGCAACATCGCGGTTTCGATGGGCAAGAATAATATTCTGGATTTTTCGGAGCGGAAGCAACTTGCAAAAGCATTCTGGGTGCAACATCGCGGTTTGGATGCGCAAGAAAAATATTCTGGATTTTTCGGAGCGCAAGCAATTTGCAAAAGCATTCTAGTGCAACATCGCGGTTTCGATTCGCAAGAAAAATGTTCTGGATTTTTCGGAGCGGAAGCTACGTTGCGGTTTCAACGTGCAAAAGAACATCCTGGAATTCTCGGAGCGAAAGCAACGTTGCGGTTTCAACGTGCAAAAAAAAACATATCCAGAGGCTTTCGGGGCGGAAGCAACGTTGCTGTTTCAACGTGCCAAAAAGAAAAATTCTGGTTTCAGAGCGAAAGCACCACCGCGGTTTTGACGTGCTTGTAACGGCGGTCCGCTTCTCCAGGTGATACTACGCGGGCAGACATCTGGGCTGTCCTGGACGGTTCGTAGTACCTTCGGGATTTGGCTAGGACACCTCGGGGTCGCAAATCCCGTACCAGCAGTTAAGCCGCTGGTCCCTGAGGGTATTTAAAGGACTAGTTTTTCTGGTACATTTTTCTGGATGGCTCAACTGAAACAGTTTGACAAGTACATTATTTACACAAATAACATTTACAGGATCTACTTATATTCGAGCTGTCCCTGCTTTTCGGATGCCATGTAAAATCCCGCCTTTATTGGGAATATTTTAATTGGTTTGAATAGCTCGAATAAGACATAGATCAAAAATAACACAGGATAAATATTTAAAATAAGATATACTGTATATAACTATTTACATTAGATATAAACTTAATAGAACACAATGTATATTACGGACAAGGGGGTAGTTGCGTCAACAGGGGGTTGCTTGTGGTCGCCAGCAGCACTGCAACCCAAATTGCCTAAAAGAGGGGCGGGCTCGTCGAAACCGCCTTTGGAGTGCGCGCCGCTTCCCCAGGTGATGTTGCGGAGTGGATCGGGCTGCGCCGCAACCGCTTCGTAATTTGATATGGGTCGGAGGAGGTCGTCGGTCGAATGCCGCAGTTGCGATAAGCAGTTATTTGTTTACAACAAATGCTGCGAACACTTCTAATTAGAAATTGTGTTTTGAGAATATACCTGACGACGTAAGAAGCTGCGGGAGTTCGCGTTCGATGAGCCGAACTGGACCGGGGCCGCCGGGCGATTTGCCGGCTTCCGCGGCTCGAAAATGTGCAGCGGCCGGGCTTCCAAAAATTCCAATGCTCGAGCGAATTTGCGGCCTCGAACTGCGGATTGCAGCGGTGCAGAAACCTCTTTCAGGGGACTCCTGGAATGCTCCCAGGATGTTAACGGTAGCCCTTACAGGTGAGTCCTTTATCGCATAATCTCTGTATGCGTCCAGCCTGGCGGCGACGGGATGTTGACAACTTCCAGGTGCTTTAAAACTCGGGCAAATTAATACAATCGAAATGCGGCTTTCCAGAACGCAATTAATCAGAACGGCGGCGGTGATTACATTCAACGGTTTACAGGAAAGTTAGTTTATAAACTCCTCGGTTTCGGCCTTTAAATTAACAGCGGTCTGGTTACACGGGATGCGGAGGAAATTAATTTCGGAGCCGCGGTCTCGGCCTAAAAATTAATGACGGTGGATGGGTTGATAAGGACCTCCAGGTTATCGGTATGTTCTCACGGACTGACAGTAACCATACCAGCACCGTAAGAACCTTTTAGCCGATTTCTCCTTTGCTTAGACAGTAACCTGCACAGGGCAAAAGAGTAATCGTTTCAGGTGGATTGGGAGAAGACTTAGGGGAGGACCCCAGGAAGGGTTCTGATCTAGGAGCTGACATGTGCTCCTTTTTATATGTTCAGCGGCTCCCGGTCGGCGCTCGCGCTCCCCACTCTGGCGGCGGGGGAAACACTTCTACGTACAATCCTCGCCGTCCGCGCAGCGGCTACTGGTCTGCGCTATCGCTTCGTGGCACGGCATCGAGATGCAAACGTTTGATAAGGCGGCGATTTAAATTCCAAATACGTTTCAAGTATCTTTAGAATTTAAATCCATAAGCGAAACGTTACAAAAGAAGATATTGATGTTGATCCCAACAAAAAAAAAAGAAAGGAAAACCACGACAATACTGAATAGATGGTATGAATAAGACCATGAAGCCTATATATGTGAGATATTGCATACGCATGGTAAGAACTATAGCAGAAGAAGTAGAAAATAGGGTTAACTTGTCTTGGACATATGAAGATAAATGGAGAAAACCAGACTGTCAAAAGAGAGTAGTAGATATATTATATCTACGAGGTCATGAAGGCTAGAGATGTGAAAGATTGCATAGATATATTGGGAAGCAGAAAAAAGACAATTAACGTGGCCTCTATATACGAAAAGAATTGAAAAAAATAGGCGGTCAAAGAAAATATTGGAATGGCCCCATCAACAAAATGAAAGAAAGGAAGACCACGAAGAAACTAGATAGATGATGTGGATGGGACCATCAAGGCTGATGATGCGAGAGATTGCGTGGGTATGGTAGGAACTATAGCAAAAAGAATAGGAAAGAGACAGGTAACTTGGCTTCGACATATGAGAATGAAGGAAGACAGATGACTAAGGAAGATATTGGAATGGAACTCGCTGGAATAAAGAAAGAAGGAAAGACAAGAAAGAAACTAGAGGGATGATGTAAATAAGATCATGAAACATTGTATAGATATGGTAGGAACTGTAGCAGTAGAAGTACAAAGGAGATTAGTTAACTTGACTTGGACATATGAAGAGAATAAAGGAAAACAGATGGCTAATGGAAGTATCGTAGTCGAACCCACAAGAATAAAGGAATAAAGAAAAAACACGAAGAAAGTCGATATATAATATAATTGAGGGCATGGAAGCTAGAGATGTGAGATAGTCCATGGGTATGATAGGAACTATAGCATAAGAAGTGGAAAAGAGAGTTAACTTGGCTTGGACATACTAAGAGAAATGGAGGAAGCCAGATTGTCAAACAGTATATTACAATGGGCCCCTCCAGCAAAAGAAGGAGAGGAAAACCACTTTGAGACTGGATAGATGGTATGAATGAGACCATAAAAGCTAGAGATGTGAGAGACTGCATAGGCATGGTAAGAACTATAGAGGAAGAAGTAGAAAAGAAGGTTAACTTGGCTTGGACATACGAAGATAATGTAGGAAGCCAGTCCGCCAAAGAAATAAAGAAAGGAAAACCACGACAAGACTGAATAGATGGGATGAATAAGACCATGAAGGCTATATATGTGAGAGATTGCATACTCATTGTAAGAACTATAGCAGAAGAAGTAGAAAGAGGGTTAACTTGTCTTGGACATATGAAGATAAATGAAGAGAACCAGACTGTCAAAGAAAATATTGAAATAGTCCCACCATAAAAAGGAAGAACGGAAAAGTACGACGAGACTAAATAAACGATATGAATGGGACCATGAAGGCTATAGATGTCAGAGACTGCATACGCATGGTAGAAACTATAGCAAAAGTAGAAAAAGAGTTAACTTGACTTGGTTAACTAGCAAGTCAGACTGTCAAAGAACATATTGAAATTGAAAAGCATTCTTGTAGTTGTAGTATGTAAACGCATATTTTATTAGTAATTTCTGAAGATGCTTTTAAATCTTAATTTTAGTTTTAATTATTGTACTTACATCTCATTTACATTATACCTAGAGCAAATACTTTTGTGATTGTTTTGAGTACTCCTCATGGGTTAAGTGGAAGAGCAGCGATTGGTGTCTTTAAATAGTCATTATTATTATTAGTATTATTAAATGGTTCCATCTGAATAAATACAGAAAGGAAAACCATGAAAAAAGTCAATAGCAGCTTATATGAAGGTGTCCATGGAGACTAGAGATGTGAGATATTTCATGAATATGGTAAGAATTATAGCAAAAGAAATAAAAAAGTGTGAGTTAACTTGACTTGGACTTGGAAAGAGGATGGGAGAAGGCAGATGGCCGAGGAAAATATAAAATGGGGCATACCAGAAACAATGAAAGAAAGGTAGGCCACGATGAAACTGGATAGCTGGGGCCATGAAGGCCATAGATATGAGAAGAAAAAGAAGAGTGCCATGACAAAAAGTAGGAAAAGTGAATACAGAGAGACTGCAACAGTTAGTAACTAACAACATTTATATTGTAATGACTATTGCATACATCTGTCGAACGATGTCATTTGACCAATGATCGCAGTCGCTTTTTGAACTTCCAACCAATCAAAAATGGCTTGCGTCGATAATTATTGTTATATAACAACTTATCGATAATACTCCACCTTACTCATTAAAATGATGATTCGTTAGTTTTTTTTAATCGATTCAAGCAATAGTCAAGCAAAATATATTACGTGCATAGTTCCTTGCTTTTATAATGCTGACCAGATTGTACTCACGCTGCAATCTGACCAGCATTATCGGCAAGTCAATATGCACTTAATACATTACTGTTGGTAACGCCTCTACTAAAAAGGGGTTTTAATAATAATAAATACATAACTGGGGCTAATCACCACAATTTACAAATTAAATGGTTTATTGCTCTTTCTATTTTATGTATTTGCAATCAAATAAAAGAAAGCTCCCGTCTAGCATGAGAACTATTTTTCAAAAGGGTAGGTCTTAACACTTGTATTACTATTACTTTTGGGTAGGACAGATTAACTCGTATGGTAATTGCTCGAATTCGTATCTGACATAACAGGTTAACCTTTAAAGTGGCATCAAAACAGATATGGATTGCTTCTACAAAAAAATAACGTCATTTGAAGGCAAAACACCACAATTGCAAAATTCACATCAGGTAAATTTAATGCAAATAATCTGACGTAATTTCCGGTTAACCTGGTTTTGTTTCAGTGACGTAGGAACGCTAAGAACTGCATTTGTTTAACTTCTTGAAAAACGCTTCAAATTTCTGGTCCAAATCGCAAAATCCAACTGCTTCCCTGCGAAATTTACCTTGCAAGGGTAGCTTCATTGGCTGGATCACAAAATCAAATGATGCCACGGTAATTATAAACTTGGTGACGGCTTCCTGCTCCAAATCTCTGGATGTAGGGCTCGATAAAGGATTTTCCAATACGCACACACACAATTCTTGTTGGCCGATGCAGACACTCTGCAGATTGGTGAATATAAAAAAAATGACATTCAGAGAACAATAAAACAACACTTTTTTGGCTCACAGAAAACTTTTTAATATGTATTTACATAAAACTGTGGGCACCTCTTGCACACAGCATAATTTTACAAGGCTTGTTTATTTACTAACAATTGAATATCTCGTTTCCTAGCAACTAAATTTTACAATTGTTTTATGAAATAAGTTTTGATATAATGTTTTTACTTAGGAATTAAACTGTCTGTTTCCTGTAAATCGTCATTTTAACCTATACTTTGTTTTAATCACTTTAGTTTTTAAATGCACTGTTCCACAAGTTTATAATTAGCACTGCATAATTGTCTGTGTCCTATGATAGGTTTTTTATCTTGCTCTTTGCAATATTTGCTTCCTTGCACTGCTTTGCACCGTTTCTTTACACTTCATCTGTCTTGCCGTTTGCTGGCTTCATAAACTTTTACTCATAAGGCTCATATAATTTTTGTCATGCCACAAACCACCTCTGTATCATATTAAATTCAAATTATTGTATTGACGTTACCAAATCAAATCTGCCAGCTACATAAATTAAGGTGCGCTTGGCATTCCGAACATCAATAATGAACAGAACGTTAAACGTAACCCTTTTGATTCTCCCTTATCTTATGCTAACCTTTCTCAATGAAATTGTAGTTATTGCTAATCGTATCATGTGCAATTATTAGTGTAAAATAAACAAAACATTGATTCTGTGCTCATTTTGAAATTCTTCCATTCTCGTATTAGTTAGGCAACCAGAATTGTTATGGGCATTAAATCATTGCAATATACAGCGTGTTGCAGAAATAAGTGCTCTAATTGTAACTACTTACAGTATTCGTTAGATGGAAGAACTCTTTTATTTATGTTCCTGAATACGTTTATATTTGAACAATCCCCCTCCCCACTTCAAATTTGACGAGTCTTATCCTTAATTTATTTCTAATTCTATAGGAAATAATTATGATAAACTTCTAGTTTTGGCAAGAAAACCCTAGTTGTGCTTGTGACACAATAAAGTGAAAGTTTTTTTTTTTTTTAATTTGAAATATTGCTACAATCTAGTCTTAGACTAATAAGTTGCTTGTTTCTAATCCTACGATACTAAAAATCTTAATATCTAAGAGTCACCCATTGATGTCTTCTTAGCTAAATCTAACCGCTAAAGCACTTCTTCCATGCACTTTACACAGTTTACTCTGCTTTAACACTAACAATTCACAACACTAAATCGTGGGGTTTGATCCTCTTAAGTCTCCTTAGTTGATTTGAATTATCGAGTAGTTGGATGGCCTCGATGTTTTCATGTTGTAGAAGTCGTGCTTCGTGGCTGCTTGCATGTTTATGGATTTCTTTTTCGACATATGCCACACCTAGGTCCCTATGGAGATCTTCGTTTCTAATATACCAAGGTGCGTTTACTATGTTCCTTATCACCTTATTTTGAAACGTTTGTATAATCTTGACGTTCGATTTTGCCGTACAGCCCCAAAGCTGTAATCCATACGTCCACACGGGTTTTAAAATTTGCTTGTACAGGAGAAGCTTATTATGTATTGACAAGGCTGAGTTTCTTCCCAGCAGCCAATACATTTTTTTATATTTGATAGCTAGTTCTTCTTTTTTTTTCCTCACATGGGCTTTCCAGCGAAGTTTCGTGTCTAGCGTAAAACCAAGATACTTTGCTGTATTGGCATATGGGACCATTTGTCCATTTATATGTATTGGTACATGTTCGATCCGTTTATTTGTAAAGTCTATATGTACTGATTTTCCTTCATTTAATTTGATCTTCCATTTCTTAGTCCATTTTTGGAAATTATTAATGGAAGATTGAAGTTTATTGGCTGTTTCTGTATTATTTTCTCCCACGGTTAGTATAGCAGTATCGTCTGCAAAAGTGGCCACAGTGTTATTTGCTGGTTCTGGAAGATCACACGTATAGAAGAGATAGAGTACCGGCCCCAAGACACTACCTTGCGGTACTCCAGCTTTAATTTCTTTAAGAACAGAATAGGCGTCATCTTGTTTGATCCTGAAATATCTGTTCGATAGATAAGATTTTATGATGTCCGAATATTGCTTAGGTAGAATCGATTTTAATTTCCACTGCAAGCCTTCATGCCACACCTTGTCGAAGGCTTGCGCTACGTCCAAAAATACTGCAGAACACACTTTTTTTTCTTCTAGGGCTTTTTCTATAATATGGGTAATTCGATGCACCTGATCTACCGTTGAATGTCCACATCTGAACCCAAACTGATGGTCTGGGATCAAATTTCGTCTCTTTATAATTGGCTGCATTCTTTTGAGGAGCAATTTCTCGAATAGTTTAGATATAACCGGTAATAGTGATATTGGTCTATAAGAGGAAGCTATATGTGGAGGCTTTCCTGGTTTTGGAACCATAACTATTTCCGCTACCTTCCATAATGTAGGTACATACTTAAGCCTGAATGCGGCGTTGATAAGATAGGTCAACTTGACAATCGCTTTCCTTGGAAGGTTCTTTAGGATTTCGCCTGTAATTAAGTCAAATCCAGGGGCCTTTTTTGAGTTGATGTTGTATTTAATTTCTTTAATAACTTCGCTTGGCGACACCGGTGCTATATTTTCTTCGTCCCGTGAGACAGCTTCTTCTAACGCCGCTTCTTCTTGTAGGTCGTACGGTTGGAAAAAAAGTGAGGGCGTGCAAAATGCTCATTGATAACAATGGTTTGGTTACATTGTTTCAATCACAACGGCAGAGTAAAGGTACGCTGTGGCCTACAGCTTTTTTTACTTAGAATACATTTTTCGAAAAATGGTACATACGACTTGTATTAAACTTAAACCTAAAGTGGCTAAAGTACTTGCTTCTGTAACACCCTGTGTATGATTTAAAAAAAGCTTCTAAAATTTTGTATTTGTAGTTTATTGTTAACGTCAGTTATAATTGAAATAAATAATCGAAGAATTCATATTAAGTTAATAGAAATGCTAGTATCGCTGCAACATTTTATGCTTGCAGCATTTTATTATATTTTTAAGTTAATACAAAATTTTTAGATGTTGCCACTTTTGGTTTTATTGTCGATAGAGTGGTAATAGAAAATAAGTACCTAGGTTTGAGTATGAAATCAACATTTTGATTTAAATTAAATGCAATGCAAAAATGTTTATCCACATTTTTTGTGCATGCCACGTGTCACGTGCGTGTATTTTGCAGGTTGTATGCTTACACGAGAGAAAAGCCATATGGCACGAGGGAAAAGCCATACGAACACTTCGATATATTATTAATTGTCTTTTTAAATTGTTATAATAATTATAAGGCAATTTTGAGACTGGTATCAGTGCGCGCGTCGCGGTCGGGCCCCCTCCTCGCTCCAGCCCTGGCCGGAGAGAAGGAAAGTAGAATGGGCCCACCTTCTCGAGTTGTCGAGCGGCGCAGAAACTTGGAGTGCCAGTGCCGACAGGTGTTCGAATCTCGCGCGGTGCTTTCTTAGTCGTTATTTTTGGTGCTGTCTAATGATGACAGAAACAGTGGTAAATGTGCAGGATGCACCCAACAGCAACGCCGCCAAGCAGGGCGAGCCCCGACGCGGACGGGACTTTATTAAAATAAACTTGGATTACTTTAAGTCGCTCCCCGGAATCATCAAAATCGCGGAGCTGGTGAGTATCCGAATTCCAGAAACCGGGTTATTTTTGAGTGGCGCTCAACCCATTTTCCGGTTTAAAAATAATTTACAACAAACCGGCACAGAAACGTGCCTCAGTAAAATAATTATGTGCCAGGCGTATTGTTAACCGCGATAGGGGCATTTCCTTCCGCATGTCTTGCGATTGTTGCCAATATTATTGTTCCTAGTTGAGATTGGGGATTCGTTACCATACGCAAGGGTTCGTCTTTATTGACTTAGCAAATTAAGACGAATTAAACCTTGCTGAAGGTTTTGCGTCTTGTTTGCGTCGACATTCCCCGTTTAAATCAGCAATTCTGGGCGCGGTTTCGCTTTAACTATTCCACGAATGTATCACGTTAAGTTTTACCTTTGCATATGTGAAATTGCGTTTACAGTTGGCGTTGCGTTTCCTTCTTCCTTTAAGGCCCGCGTTTTGTTTCGTAGCCGTTTTGACAGACTAGTCGAAAACAAGACACCCTGATAAACGAATAATTAATCCCAATTATTTTAATCTCTGACGCTGCGACCCAATTTCGCCAAAAAAAAAACAGAAATTATTGTAGTCGCCAGTGGCAGATTTATAAATAATGTTGTCCTAAGTCCAGTCACGCTTGGTGTCCCATTATTAAATTAAAAAAATGTATGTTATTGTTCTGTTCGTTAACTTTTATGTAGTTAACACTATTTTAACTATCGTGTATATGTATACGACTTGTTACTCTTTAAAAAGGGATTGTTTAATGTAATTAGAGCATCAAGTTTCATTTAAATGAGCGTTTTGTGGTCAAAATAACTCCACTCTCGTATGTGCAACTTTTAACTCATTAAAAAAGTACTGGTGTCTGTTAAAAGTTAGTTTTATTTCATCTAATCTCAATGAGTAAGTCTCGTTTAAATAAACTTTTTGTTCGTATTCTCGTATATGCCATTTATGACTCGTAACATTTTTTTTTTTCGTAAAAATGGCTTACTGTACCTTTTTAAAGCGATTATTGAACTATTTTAAATTCGATTCAAGTCTCGATTGAGTGACTTTCGTCGCTAAAACTACTCGAACGATCATATAATGCTATTTTAAATGATTTTTGAGGCTTTCACGGCCATTGTCATTAAGTAACAAACAACTTCCGGGATTGGACCGTGTCATGATTGAGATTGAGATCGTTTGTTACTTAGTGCTATTTTAAACTTGTTAAAAAAGGACTTTTTACGTGTTTATGAAGTATTAAGAACGGTAAGGACATTTTACCGATCGAAGACAATTGTTGTCTGAGATCGGTAATTCCTTAACGTTCGTGATGCTTCTGACGTTTTTTTTTGCACGATAGAAACGTCAGTAAAATGTGACATTATACCACAGAATAATATGTTGGCGGTACTGTAAGCTTATGTCAAATTCGGGGTTGGTAGGTTAGGTTTTGCGTCAGTATGTGTCAAAACTGACGCAAAACCTAACCGTTCTAGAACCGTAATCATAACTTACTGATTTGACAACAAACACGTTAACTAAGTAAAATCGTTCTATCCTACAAAAAAGTAAGTTTTAATCTAATATCAATTATTAAGTCTCCTTTAAAAAATCTGTTTGTGTACTCTCGCATATGCGATTTTTAACTCGTTAAAAAAATGACTGAACACATTTTTACCTTGCTAAAGCGATTATTCAACTAATTTCGTATATGAAGTTTCAATGGAATAATGACCTTTTGTCGTTAAAACTACTGTAACTCTTATATATGCTAATTTTAACTCGTCCAAAGGAGATTTGAGACTCGCTAAATATAACTCAATCCCAATGATTAAGTCCCGTTTAGCTTGTTAGTACTTTCGTATATGCAATTTATAACTCGTAAAAATAATATTTTCTCGTAATAATGACTTACTGAAGACAGTTTTATATTGCGAAGGCGATTATTCAACTAATTTCAATTAGGAAGCGTCGTGTGCATGACTTTTTGTTGTTAAAAGTACTGTAGCTGTCGTATATGCTACTTTTAACTCGTTAAGGGTGGGGGGTGACTTGAAAAAGTAAGTTTTAATCCAATCTTATTGAGCAAGTCCCGTTTAAATAAACTGTTTGATGTGTTACCTTGGAAAGGCGTAATTTCAATTATGAAGCCTCGTTTGAATGAGTTTGTTGTTAAAAGTACTATAGTTGTTGTATAATGTATATGCTACTTTTAACTCGTTAAAGGGGTGGAGGGGGTTGGGGGGTTAACGTGCAAAAGTAAGTTTTAATCCACTCTCATTGAGCAAGTCTCGTTTAAATAAACTGTTTGTTCGTACTCTTGTATATGCAATTTACAACTCGTTAAAAAGGAATGTCTTCTTAAAGTAATGACTTCCTGAAAAAAAAAATTACGTTGCTACTGTGATTATTCAACTAATTTCAATTAGGAAGCTTCGTTTCAGTAATTTTTCGTTGTTAAAACTACTGTAGTTCTCGTATGTAGTTGCTACTTGTAACTTCTTAAAAGAGGACTTTTGACTCGTCAAAGTGAGTTTTAATTCAGTCTCGTTTAAATAAATCATTCGTTCGTACTGTTGTATATACGATTTATAACTCGTTAAAAAGGAATTTCGTTACATACAAATTTTACTGAAAAGACTTTTATCGTAGTAAAGCGATTATTCAGCTATTTCCAATTATGAAGTCTCGTTTGAATAACTTCGTGTCGTTAAACCTACATTAACTCTCGTCTATGATACTTTTAACTCATTAAAAAAATAATAACATTACATCTAGTCTCAATAAATGCCTCGTTTATAGGTGTAACCAGTTTAATCTTAGTCCAGTATATGTGATTTATAACTCATTAAGAAAGGAATTTTGTCTCCTAGAAATGATTTTAAATTTATCTGAAAAGTATTTTACCTTGGTTTATTATTCAACTATTTTCAGTTATGAAGTTTTGTTTGAATGGCTTTCGTCGTTAAAACTCTTCTAACTCGCTAAAAAAGGACATTTGTTTCATTAAAATTAGTATTAATTAAGTCCCAGTGATCGTTTCGTTTAAAGAAACTGTTTCTTTTTATTCTCGTATATGACTGTAGTCGTCTCATAAAAATTACTTTAAATTTTACTGAAAAACTGTCACCTTGTTAAATTGATTATCAACTAGGCTATATTTTCGATTTTAAAGTCTCGTTAGAATGACTTTTGTTGTTAAAGTTACTTTAACTCTCCTATGTGCTTCTTTTAACTCGTTAAAAAATAACTTTTGTTTCGCTAAGGTGAGTTTTAATTTTTTGTCAATGATTAGATAACGTTTGCTCATACTTTCACGTATGCGACTGAACTCTTTAAAAAAAGTAATTTTGTTACGTAAAAATTAGTTGAAATTTTACTGAAAAGGATTTTAACTTTTTAAGGCATTCTTAAAACTATTTTTGATCCTAAAGTCTCGTTTGAATGACTTGTATGTCGTTACAATTACTTGAACTCTCGTATATGCTAATTTTAACTTATGAGAAAATATAGTGTTAATGATTAAATCGCGTTTAAATAAATCAGTTATTCATACTTCAACTATTTCCTTGTGTAAATAATCTATTTGTTTATACTTTCGTATTCGATTTATAACCCTTTAAACTTATAACTTCATCACGTAAAAATTACTTTTACCTTGTTCCAGCGATTATTCAACTATTTTCAAGTATGACGTCTCGTTTGAATGACGTTTTAGACATTAAAACTACTGTAACCCTCGAATATGGCACCTTCAATTCGTTAAAAAAAGAACTTTTGACTTGTTAAAGTGAGTTTTAATCTAGCGTCGATGATGAAGTGTCATATAAATAACTTATTTGTACCCATGTCCTCGTATATTCGTAAAAAGGGAATTTCGTCTCGTAAAAAAACTTAACATTTTAAAACGACTATTTAACTGTTTTCAATTCTGAAGGCTTGTTTTAATAGCTTAAAACTATATAAACTCTCGTATATAATATTGTTAACTTATAAAAAAACTGGTCTCGTTAAACTTAGTTTCAATGATTGTTATTGAGACCTTTTGTCTTTAAAATTATTGGAACTACTAATTTAAACTGGTTAAAAAGACGTTTGTCTCATTGAATAACTTCTGATCTAGTGTTCTACTTTTAACACGTCAACAAAGGCGTTTTGATTGGTTAAAGTGAGTTTTATTGTAGTGTCAATGCCTAAGTTTCATATAAATAATTTGCTTGTTCATAATTACTGTTATATATGCCATCTATAACACGTTAAAAATTAAGTTCAATTATTATTAAGTCTTGTTTAAATGACGTTACTTTAACTCGCGATAAGCAAATTTTAACTCGTTAAAAATGACTTTCACCTTATTAGAATTACTTAGTCGCGTTTATACGACTTTATATTTTGCTAAAAATCATTTTATTTTGTTAAGGCCATTAGTAATGTAGTTTGAATGAAGTCTCATTTAAATCTCCTTTTTGTTATTAACCAGATGTTAAATCTTATATGGGCCTCTTTCAACTCGTTAAGAAAAGAAGTAGTCTTCTTAAAATGGATTTTAAGTCGTTAGAACGATACTATATCTTATTTAAATACGTTTTTATAGTATTTAAACGAGCTTAATTCTTTTCGTATCTCTCTCGTCAAACTTTAAATTTCATCAAAGCTTATTTTAGTTCCTAAGACTGCTTTTTCAATCTAGTTTGAACGATTTCTAGTATATCTCGTTAAATTGCCTTAAAATCAATAAAATCCCGTCAAATCTATTTGTTTTGTAGTAAATTCATTGTAAACAACCCATATTTCGTTAAAAAATTATATTTTTTTAAACGTATGTAAAATATTGTTAAAAGGAGTTTAAATGATATTCATGCCATCTGAAACGTTGTCGATACGATTTGTAGATGTCGCCAAAACTACTTTTCATTCGTTGAAACCACTGACCTGATAATCTTTTCTGTAGTTTGTATAAAGCAAAGTGAGTTACTTATTTTTTAAGTCTCTAGTGCGTTGTTTGTTGTAATTGTTCAGGTGTATCCGAGGCGCGCTGTAGGTTTAACCTTCATCTGTTTACATGCTCCGAAACGAGTAAACGGCGATTATTGTTGTATGCAAATTAAGACAACCGAAATTGTTTTAAGTAATTTTCAAACGTCCAGTCAAGTTTCTTGGTCTTATAGCTAAATCCACCTCTGGCCAACTCTGTTCAAGCCCTGCTACATTGCGTATTTATAACCTTGTGAAAATAGATTCTTTAGCATTTGGCTCCCACTAGACCGTAACCGATAGTTAGCGATGAAGGTTGGAAAATTACTTTGACCACATGGCGAGGTTTTCTTCTATTATTCAGCTGTGTCAGCGGTTAATCAATAATTTAGCGAGTGAACGAGCCGGCGACGTCTTTAAAATTTGTTGCACTTAAGACGGCCCTGCGCAGCCATCTGCGGAACTTAAATTGGGAGCAAAGTGTAAGTTATCAGTGTTGTTACACCATCAATCTGGCAATAATAATAACAGTTATCTGAAGTCAGTGCTTTCTTTAGAATTCGACTTTCCTGAAAGGGGTGTAAACGCTCTAAAACCCCGTTTTTTAAACCACAAGGTCGCCACATTCCGAGATAACTTCGACAATGTTTTCGACCAGATGGTACGAGGCTCAAGGTTTTGAAGTGCATGTAGGCATACAGAGATGTGGATTGAATTTAGGCAAACCTTTGTTTTCATAGACGCAAGAATTCTTCTGGTTTTGCAAACTTGCATTTCCTATTTTGATTACTATTGCAGCTAGATTAATTTAAAACAGTTTCAGGTCTCCAACGTTAATTTTATATAAATGCCAGTGAAGACCATGAACGATGTACAATGTACATACCTAGCAAGAAACATATCTTCGCAGCAAACGATTAAGCACAACAATCTAGCAGAGCGTTTTATTAAATTCATTTTTACAACAGTTTTAATTAATCTTAACGCTCATAAAGCACCAAGCTGAGAACTCGACGAAGTCGACCACAGCCACAGCTGCAATGGAACCGATTATTAAAACTCCATTAACCAGAGTCAATTCCGATTTCTGCCCATCGTCGCCCATCCCTGTCGTGTGTCATCTGGCGATGGGCGTTTCGACGCTGCATGGTTTACCTCATTTTAGCTTGGCCATAATTAATACCTCACTTCTGTTGGTAAATCTGCTACTTCCGAGTGTGGTGTCATGGTCATTGAACCAGGCGTTTCAGTGCCAATTATGAAGTATGGCACGTAACCGTTCTCTGATCGCCGTTTTTATGCGGACTGAATCGGTAGTGGTACACGCTAGTTTTTGTGCATTGCGAGTAATGTGAAATGCTATTGGGACTGTTTCTTCAATAGTTCCGTGTTAAAATAAATTTGTTAATTTAAACCAGCTGAACCAAATTGACAATTGAAATAACTGGTACAACTATTACTAGTGTGCGAAGCTTTCTTGTCAGTATAAATTAACAAACAGTATTTTATGAAACCTGAAGGCAATATAATATACGTTAAGATTAAATTGCAAAATACTTATGATGACCTTAAGTTGCATAATTTGCCGGGCCTTTTTGCCATAAATCTTGAATTCAGTGTACTGAGGATGAGGCAGTTGTATCGAAACCAATCACAAGCTATTACACAATTGCATAGCAAGGTAGCCACTCCTAGGGTGAGCAGTTCAATTGCAAGTGATGTTGTTAAAATTACTTGAAATTCTAAGGTGAGCATAGAATATGGATCAATAGTTTACACTGGAAAAAAAATCCGTAAAGTCACTTTACCAAGAGGGACACGACGTTACTTAGAAGTGGAACACCGATCATTAGTAAAATTTAATTTTAATGCAAAACCTACACTTCACACGTCAACGCATCAGACTGCAGAGTAATAATTTTTTTATTACAGCATGGGAATATTTGCAAAATTGCATGTGGTCTCG
Organism: Agriotes lineatus; assembly: GCA_940337035.1. Lineage (NCBI taxonomy): Eukaryota > Metazoa > Arthropoda > Insecta > Coleoptera > Elateridae > Agriotes > Agriotes lineatus. The sequence continues at coordinate 42,443 of CALNHX010008396.1, read as the reverse complement.
AATAAATTTAGTTTGCTCTGGAAACATCGAACCTTTCCGGGTTGTGAAGTATGTTACCTAATGGGAGTTCCGAGTGACTAATCTGCAATCTTTTGGTAGTCTTCTTTTTTATAGGACAATTTGTAGTTTGGCTAGAAGAACGTCTTTTATATGATACACCAGGACTCTTACCAAAAATAAACTGTGCTACCACTTCTTGATATGTGGCAACATCATACGCCAGTAACAGTCCATCAGAACGATGAGCTTCTGTCAAACGATAATATCCTCCCAAGAAGTACTTAGGTACTTATATTCTTTGACTTGTTGCAGGAGTAAACGGTATCCGAAACGAAACAGGTCCCCAAGTGGGCGGGCATTAAGTCGTTACTTGATTAATAAGCTTCTCAAGGGCGTAACCTGATGTACAATTACAGTAAGAGATTATATTGTCCTAACACGTAGGTGTGCCCTACACAAGCTTACTCCGGCTAGCTGGTCAGTCGAGACAGTAGGGTGGGTTCGCTCAACGATACGTTGGGGTAAGAAAATAGCTTAAAACTTGGGTTGCCTTGGCGCTACGGATTCTATACTTAGTTTCCTTCGTGCTCGTGTAAAATCCGAAAGAGGAAACAAGCGACATCCACTGGAACTTACCTTGAATAATATTGGTACTTGCCTGCTAATTGTTGTACAAGGCTTAAAAGAACATGGAAAAATGCAATAAAACATGCGGTATACATGTTATTTAACATGCAAAACATCTATTAAATCTGTCAAGTATGAAAATAATTACAGTTACACACACATTGATACTAGAACGAACAATGGCTCTCAAAGGCTAACGATTTCCTAAAGCTAAGCGTAAAAGGGGCAAGCAGTTGAGAGTACGTCCGGATTGGAGCATTTGTCCCGTTGTTACAGGGCCAAGGGAAAAAAAGGAAGGGAGAATGTGGGGGGGGGGGGGGTGCTGCTGGAGGTGTTTGCCCTGGGGAGTTGGGGAAAAGCTGCGGTAATACAACAGCCGAAGATGAAGACACTTTCCCTCGGTAATTCTTGTTAAACGGCCCTTTTATATAAATCCGGCGTTTGGGGGTAATTAAAAACGTAGTTTCCGATATTAGGGTTCCTATATTACACGGTGAACTAATTGCTCCCACCGCGCGCTATAATCGACACCCTGAAACACCACGGGCTGAATGCCAACTCAAGCTGCAAGAAGTCTCCCCGCTTACGAGCGGGGTATAAAACACGACAAAAAAATCCCCGATGCACCGTCAGCGGTCTGGCGGGCGCTGTCCAGCCGCAGCTGAATCATGCCGAACAGTGACGAACTCGTCAAAAAGATCGAAAATGAAATGGGTCTCGGCAGGTGGGGAAGATAACTTAAGAGACCGTTACGTGTGAAAAACGTAATTAACATTGCAATTTATTTTGTGCATAATTCTTGGCCGTGTAAAAGCTCCTTTATTTGAACGCGATCGTCGTGCGAACGCAGCTTTTGCGATTCGTTGGTAATCTGCTTTACCGGCAGACTGAGCAGCTGTTTCAAACTATTCGTTTTGCTTTCGTTTGTTTTTTTCTCGCAAAGAAATGACGTCGGCAGAATTCCTGTGATTGTGCTCGAAATTTTAGCTCTCAGATTCAGGTATTTTGAAATATGATTTGTAGAAGCTTCGGTTTGATGCGGTTTGTGGGCTTTGGGAACTTATGTAGGACAAGTACTGCGCGTCCTTGAGACGGTTTATTTATCATATGTTTGCTAGCCGTCTTGGCAAATTAGCTGAATTTCGCCCGGTATTGTTAGCGTCATCTGTGACTTGCAAAACATCGGCGATTCTGGTTGAGAATTCTCTCCAGACGTCACCCTAGAGCTGTAAAAACTCTGTTTCTGGGCCTAGCTCGAGTTTGGATTTCATCTCCTGAGTGGTTTGTATGCTGTGTCGTTTGCCAGCACCCTTCACAGCCTGTTTGGGAGGCCATTTGATTCGCCTCCTGAAGAGGCATGACGCTCTCAAATAAGTAGTGTACGACCTAAATGATCTGTGGTAATGATATTGGCACCTCCGGCAACATGAAAGAAACTCTAGCTGTTCTTAATATGTAATTGTATATTTTACTTGTGTAGGTAATACTAGATTGCGATTGAATTGTGCAAATCACTGTCATGTTAGCGCTATTTGGGGTACATCTTTCGAGTAAATAACGCCTAATCAAAATTATAGAAATTCTGAACTGGTTACTATATACAGCGTTGTTTAATAAATCTAGTGCACTATTTATAGCAGTCATTGTCTGATTTTGTCATTGCTACCTTCCGTATTTCAGATATTGTGTATAGTCTGCTGAGATTCAAACTGTGTCAGTTTACTTGTGTTGCTTTCGTGAGTGCTAGAGGTATCGATACTATGCATATTGTGTCTACCTGTGGCACAACTTACAATAGCCAACCCTAAATCTGAAGCAGTATGTTACATGTAAATTATGCTTTAGTTAAAATTAAGTTAATATTTAGAGATCCTCTTGAATTTCCATCTATTTTCCATTATTATTATATTGGTTAGGTTACCACTTTTTCGTTGGAGTATATACGGCTGCCTAACCTGTTGTATTTCTGTGTGAATTTCGAAAATCCTTGGGATTTAGGCCAATTTTGCATGTTTTGGAAATATTGCGAGTATATAGAGCGATTTCCTGTATAGCCATCTTGGTAGCTGATTCCATAGATTGCTTCTGGTACGGTATGTGTGCTGAATTTTCCAGAGGATCACGATATGTGACTCAACACATCGGTTATCTTGTAGAGTTTTTCTCAGAATTACTGTGTAGTGTATACAGTCGTTGAAATTAATCTGATTATACTGGGGTTCAAAACTTACCTGTGGCAGCCTTCCAACTCTGGCCTCTTATTACCAGGCTTTGTACTATAACGATAATGTTGCGATCTAGCCATCTGGTTCGTGTTGTGTAGCTACGATCGTAAACAGTACTTTCCTTGGGATTTGGTGCCATCACGTGAAGCACCTGGAGAACGGATTGGTGAGCGGTTTTGTGTGTTCTGTCAACTGCACATCTTTAACTGGAGAAAAGAACTCAACCCTATGCAATTTGAGCAGCTTATCCACGGCTGCTGTGACTTCTCCAAGTCGCCATTTAGGCTTGTACATTTTGAGGTGCTCTCTTTGTGGTCCGCGTAAAGGCAGATTTCGTGTAGATGCTATACCTTATTGTAGTATTTAACTTACGGTTTGCAGTCTATGCAATTTGCGGAGGGATAAATTGCTGCAGCTTTACTTATTGTGTGCCTAGTGTGCCAGGGAGGACTAGATTGTTTTCAGTCCTTGTAATCGGTCTCGCACGAATTGATGTGTGCTATAATTCAGTCGCCATAGGCCTAGTGCGCGAATTTCGGTTTCTAACGTAATTTAGCCTCATGGGTAGCTCTTCTGGTTTGGATCGTCTCGAACGCTTCTGGACAGCCCACCCCGTCCTGCTCCTGTATCCTATATTTATCTGGCAAAACTTCCCTACACCACAAGACAATTCCCGAATCACAGTGTTTTATTTTTGTAAATCATCGTTGAGTAATATTGAATTTATCATGTCAAAATTCCTCGTACAGCAATGTCTCTAACTGGGTACCCCCTTAAAGAGTTCTTGTTTCTGATTTAGTGTTTTCTTTTTTTTTGAGTAATTCGCAAACTGATTGTAATAATCGAATCAAACAATAGTTACAGTTGCGCATAAAAAAATCTGCTTGAACAGCCATTTCATGTCTACGTTTGCACCATTTTTTGTGAGTTACGTAATTACGTCTTGTATTCTTTGAGACTTTTTTTCTTCCTTTATTTTGCTTCTAGGCTTTCTTTGTGTCCCATATTTAAATTTCTTGTGCTTGACTGTTTTTCCGTACTTTTCGTTTTCATCTTTCTGAACTCTGTCTCCATCTCCAATGGGTACTTTATAGAATACAGTTTGTGAAAACAGTTTCAAAATCTAGCTTTAACTGCAAATATCAGTAACCATGTAAGGATTAAGTTATATATAGGATTCACAATGGCAAAAAAACCTTTGGGTGTTACAATATGGGATAAAAATATGAGCATTTTAAATAATTTTTGCCAATATGTACCTACTTGTATCATAAAACTAGAGAAAATCGAGAAATTACAAGAATTAAAACATAAAACCCTTTTTGAATTCACATTGGGAGAAAGTTGCGCCTTCATTTATGGGGGACTAGGTTTTTGATTAGAAATCCGGCAGGGTTTTTGTCCATTTTTTTGCGACTACAACAACCATTAATTTGCTAATTAGTCGAAATCGTCAGCAGGATGAAAACAGCAAAACCGCGACCTTAAATGCAAATAAATTCCTGGCGGATCGCTCTTCATTTCTCACTGTACGCTCGCAAGGAGCGACACCCATTCGCCATTTTGTCATAATTATTTAAAACTATCCAGCGTCAGCAGCACGCCAAGGCCGTTCCTATTCTAGAGGAATACCTCATGTTTCACCTCTTAAATGTTTGTTTGCGTGTAACCGACAAATGCATCGTCGCTGTAACCGCCAGCGTTGTAGAAATGGGAAAAATTCTTAAGGTGCCAATTTTTATTGCGTCCGGGGTCTCCTCTTTCAATCCGGCCCAGGTCGAGTGTTTACGTTGAAGAAGCGCCGGAGGACCGCAACGGCCCCCAAAAGTAGATGCTGCTTTCTCGCGGTTGGCGTATGTAGGTCGTAGAAATTGCGGCAAATAAGTTGACGTCTCCGCCGGCTTTATCGGGCAATAAAACCCGCTTTTTGTATTTGTTTGGATTAGATAGAACCTGCTCGGCTTAATTATTGTTTTCGAGAGTGGCCCAAGAAGCTTGGTAATTATGTTAAGCGGAAACACTGATAGATTTCGGGAGAAAATTATCTAGACAGTAGTTTTCACCGATGCAATTTTCACAGTAGTTCTTGCAAACACTCATTATATACCTGTCCAATATGTATTGAGTTTTTATGGTTGACGTTGTTGCTTTCTCATCGTTGTTACAGTAAATATGATCGAAACATATGCACTACACTTGCTTTGTGTGAAAATATTGCTTTAGGTACATATAGTTCCACATAGTCGGTGTTGAAGTTATAAAAATAAAAAATTGAGGTGGTTTTTCCCTCGCACATTTTGAACAAAAAAATATCAGTTGAATATCTTGGGCTTCTGTAACTAAATTTACTAGAACAAAACAATTTTGAGAGATTCTAACTAAAATGATAGAAATAATGGTGTCCGGCGATACAGACGATATAAACACAAACATTCTTAAAGGGCTTTTTCCTCGTCTGAAGATTAACATCTTGTGGCTTGTGGTTTATGTAGCCACACAAACCGCTTCCATATAATAGAAAACATACATATAACTGCTGGAGAGCTGTTTTGAACAGCAGTTTTTTTTTCATGCTGTCATAACCGAGTAATCGGAGGGACTAAAAGAATAAGAAATTATGGCTTTTGAAAGGGTTTTTCGGGAAAAATCGCTGCACTGTTGGAGTAATTGGTCTAAAAATAGCAAACACTTATATTATATTGAAATGGTTTTTCCCTAGTTGTGAAGTTCACGTAATTTTTGTCGATTATGAAAGGAGCCTAAATGTTTGTCCCTCGTAGCGGGTTCGCATTCCCAAAACTATTCAAGTTTGTTACCGTGGGATTAGGGACGTCTATATAAATAGCGCAAACTTCGTGTGGTGTAATTTTAGAAACCCCAAATTTTAAAATTTTTGTACACTTCTGTATAGCAGAAAAATCGCAGTAGAAACCGGGTTTTGCATAACAGCAGTGCTTGAAATGTCACATCGGCGTTATACTCCACTTCAACCGTTCTCCAACACAGCTGGTAATTGAAATGGGAGCAGTACTGAATTTAAATTTAGCTGTACAGAGCAGTGGCCGTGCCTGAATGGCACTGGAATTAATGCAATGGCGACAGAATTCAGTCTGGCAGGTGATACCAAGCCGACTCAACTGCAATACAGGAAACGGCTCTGTGGTGCTGATAAGAGCAACTATTGATAGCAGACTTCTCACCGAAGTGGAAACCTATTAGCACCGGTTATTCAATGATGACATTGACGTTCGAACTTGGGAAATAGCCAGGTTTTTCACTGAAGGCGAGGAAAAATTCGTTGGCTACTAAGGTCGCTCTGCCGTTCACAACTTTTTCCGAAAATACGCCGAGGCGCTAGCATTTATGTTGTGAATGAAATCATTTAACTTAGATTCTTCCCTGACAGTTTTGTTACTTTTCTGTTAGAAATCATTTCTGATTTTAATGAAGACGTTGACTACCTTGTTCGGTTGATTTATAGCACTTTCTAATAACTAGGAATGAGCTATTGGGAATGTTAGTGATTACAACTGCATGTAGGCTGTTTAAACACGTTTTCCGGTACGCGGCGCAGTAAAGCAGCGAGAAGTCCACCCGTTCCTTATCAAAGGCTCGAGCAATTTTTTTTATCAAAAAGCAAACGTTGACTAACGAATGTAAACAAATTACTGGGCAGGAGCCATGGGAAAGCTATAATAGCTGCTGGAAATTTCTAAAATAACATGCAAATTAGTGCGTCGCCTGCAACATAATTAAAGTGGCCAAGGCTGCGAACCAACGAATTCTTTTGCCTTTCAAATTCTTAATTTAGTTTACGCATTTTAGGGAACTATAAGTGGCCTTTTGTCTAAGTTACGATACTAGAGATTCAACTACTTTCAATCAATTAACACAATATATACAGTGACCGCCAAAAAGTCAGCATCAAATGGGGAAACAAATTTATTTTTGATTTTTGAAAACACTTTTTACGGCAATAAATTGTGCTTGTCAGAAAACTTATTTAGCCGCTATCAGATAGGTATACCAAGGGATTTTTGACTTAGTTAGAAACTGGCGTTTTTCGAAATTGTCAAAATTTAAAAAGTGCCAATTTTCTTTAACTTCAACAACAAATGAAATTTTGCAATTTTTGGAATATTTTCAAAATTTCAAATACATACCAAGACCTAATTTCAAAATTCAATTTTTTTTTGTGTGAAAACTAAAGGGTTATAATTGGAAAAAACAATAGAAAATGATATTTCTTTAGATTTTTTTATTATTAAAAATAGGAGAGAGATCAGCTATAAAGAGTATTTGGTAAGTTTGGAGTTTATTTGTTGGAAATGGTGTTTCATAAAAAATAAACAGTATTAGTCAGTACAAAATTTCATTAAAATTTATTGAAAGGTAACGTTACGTGTCGCAGAATTTATATCTGCTTCATCAAACATATAAATAAAAACAATTAAGTTCTACATGCGTGAGATGGATCTGTTTAAAGTCACTAATCTTGTAATACATTATAAAAATTTTAAGTAAAATTTCCTTGAAAGATTTTGATGGTTGTTATATGTTATTTAATATATTTAAAAATGCTGCCATCAAAATGGAAGACTAGTATAATGACGTAACATTTGCTCCAATTATTAATATTTAAAATTATTGACACGTCCAACAGTCCAAGTGAATTTCCAATTGAATAATAACGACACCCAAAAAACTTTAAACACATGGTTCCTAAAAACATATGCCAAGTTTCTGTATCAAATTACAACAAATTTTACGCAACAAACATAAACAGAATAAAAAACTTAACCTAAAATTTGCACAAGGTCAATTCCCAAAGATCAATGCTTTTAAAAATTTAATCAAAACGTGTTAAAATGCTACAAGTAAGAAGTTACAAATATTCACGCAACATAACCCACAATATTTCAAACTTCTCATTGGAAATTAATAAAACAGATTCCGTCCACTGTCTAATACCAACATATCCAAAACCGATTTCAACTACATTACGTCCAACTAAACCACACGTCTTCCAAACGTTACTTAAAATATAACGTAACTTCAACCAAAATATTGTGGAACTATAAATGTCAGTCGTATACGTTCCTGAGTCCAAAACACCATGTACTGCTTATACCAATTATTCAACTGCATCTTTCTAAATGATTCATGAATCAATTTTTTTTTTAAATATGTTAAGTAACATTACAACCATCAAAATCTTTCAAGGGAATTTTACTTAAAATTTTTACAATGTATTACAAGATTACTGACTTTAAACCGATCCATCTCACTCATGTACAACTTGATTGTTTTTATTTATATGTCTCATGAAACAGATTTAAAATCTGCAAAACGTAACGTTACCTTTCAATAAATTTTAATGAAATTTTATACTGACTAAAACTGTATATTTTTTATGAACCATCATTTTCAAAAAATTAACTCAGTAACTTACCAAATACTCTTTATAGCTGATCTCTCTCATATCTTTAATAATATATAATACAACAGCTGTTACCGAAATTTTAAATATTTAGATTATTTATTATTTACCGAAAAGTAATATTTTTGCTTAATTTTTTCGCTTATGATGCAAGGTGATTTTTAAGAAAATATTTTTCAATTGTAATTAATATTTAGTTAAATGGCTGTTAATAGTAATTAACGTATTAAGAGGGGTAACCCAGTCTTAACATTCGAGCATATTTTTACCACTCGAGCGAGCACAGCGAAGCGACAGATGGCGGAAGTCATGTGACAACTTTTGTTTGGCCCAATTGTAATGTTTTGCAACCACCTCTGATCGTCAAGGTTTGATTTTTCAAAGGACTCTAAATAAAAAAATTCCCGTTTGATGCCAACTTTTTGGCAATCACTGTATATATTAAAGCTCGACTTCTTCGGGGTTGGCGTGTTGATCAGAACACTGGAGCTGTGATTTATTCTGATTTTATTTCACTGATATACGAGGTGGCGCAAGACGGAGTCCCCAATATGATTTTTACTTCCCTCGTCTAAAAGACAAAGGAAGTATTGTAATCGCGAAAAAATCGCTCTCCGAAATTTCTTCAGATCTTCACGTTTCCGGGCCCCTAGTAACTCCGTCTGTCTGTCTGTCTGTCGGCGGTATAACTGGTAAACTAGTTGTTGGAGGAAGATGATATTTTGCATGCAGATTATATATCTACCTGGCATGAAACCGAGAAAATTTTGGACAAATATATATATAGGGCGAGCACCTTAAAAATGTTGTTTATTTTTTGCTTTAATTGAGAAATAGATAAAAGTAGCAATTTTCACATACATCAGGCTTTACCCTTGACGAAAATGGGAACCAACAGATCCACTTAATAATTAAAAAAAAATAAAACATGGGTTAATAATATGTGCGTTCTATTTAAGGCAGCCGCACCTCGCCGATCGGAGGCGTCCTTAGTGGGCGAAGCAGCGAACGCGTGCTTAACTTCGAGCTAAGCGCATGTCATTGAAATGCATTCGCTGGCGCGTTCGCAGGCTTTTAAGTGCGATTCCCATCACGGTAATGTTTTTTTTAATTTGAAAATTTATATAAGTTGCATTACCAAGTGTTTTCTTCTATTGTTTCAGTGTTATTACGAACGTGAAGATATTTTTACCCTTATTTTCCTTTAATTTTTAAAATTGTTTAGTCACAACGTCCACTTGCGAGGGAAGTTGTGAGTAAAACCCTTTCTAGATTTTTTTATAGTAGTGAGGTTATTCAAGACACTGGATATGTCGGTCATAAATATTTATTTGAACCTTGGAAATTTATTACATTATTATATTAGCGTTCACACAATGGCCAGCCACTTTTAAAGCATTTTTCATTTAATTACTTTCTCCAACATTTCAGGCGGCATTTTGGCTATTTCCTCCTGTATGTTCGCGTTTAAGGGTTTCTGAGTTTCACTAATACTCGATCTTTCAGGCAACCCCATTAAGAAGTCACTTGTCAAATCTGGTGATTTTGGTGGATATGGAACAGCGTCGTTTTTTTCGAGATAATACGCACAGGAAACATTTTCCCTAAAATGGTTATTATTTCACGGGCTGTGTGTGCTGTGGCATCCTCTATGCCAAGCTATTCCATTTGCAGTCGCAGAAAATCTCTCAACATCAATTTGTAGCGCTGTCCATTCATAGTAATGGTTCTATCCCCGTCCTCCTCAAAAAATAATGCCCAATGACTTTTCCAGTAGTAAAGTTACTTTGGCTAGTATAGTGGTAGCTCTTGAATAATTATTGGGTTTGCACTACCTCAGAAGCGATGTCTTGGTTTGTTCACAATTGCCTTGAAGCAGAAATTGGCTTCGTGACTATTTTCTTTTTAAATCTAAAATTTGATTTTTAAGGTTCTCACATTTTCCGCAAGTTCTCGAAGCATTATACCGCTTCATGGAGAATTTCCCATGTGTCTATTTTTTAGTTGTGAAAAGTTCCTGGGTTTTGTCAACTAAAATAGGGGACTTTATTTTGCCCCACCTATTAGATATGTAGATGTACATACAATGATTAGGCTGCATGATGACGCGCTAGCGGTGGTTATGGTTATGGCTGTTTTTATCCCTCTGCGGAGGGGTGATTCCTAGCTCGCGGTTGGCAATAGCTCGAAGAGGCGCTCGACCAAGGTCGACACTTAAAAAGAAAAATCCGTGACGCTGTTTCTGACTGGACGTGGCGGAAGCGGGGTTGAACAACAGTTCGGACTCCTGGAGGATGGGTATTGAGATGTTGAGATGTTCAACCTGGACGGCGCTGTGAGCTGGTGACCAACGGTGAGGCCTCCTCGAGGATGCGTAATGTCCGGCGAACGAAGGGTTCGGCCTAGATTGGGGTCTTGTGGAGCCGAAGCTTGGTTCGGTGTCCCGGTGCAGGGGTAGCTTCGGGGTGAACAGAGGTGCTCGTCCGTTGAAGATACTACCGTACTTTGGGCGAACTTCTGGAAGTTCGGCCACAGAGAGGGCTGTCAAACCTGTAGGCAAACAGGAATTGTTCGACCACAGAGAAAATGCCAAAATTTTAAGGGAACTGGGGTAGTTTGGCGTTAAAGTTGGGCTGTCCAAGCTCTTAGGCGAACAGAAATAGTTCGGCCAGGAAACTTGACTTAGTTTTGATGCTGATCCTTGGAGTGTTTAAACACCTTAAGGCTGTTATTTTCAACGGTCGACATGGCCGTGGGGGTTAAGTTGCTATGTTTTATTAACATTTGCTATACGTTTTTTCAGGGGTCAGCCAGAATTATTTGATCTGCATCATATTGCAGGTACGTAGGTGGCCTAAATACGCGCATTTTGATAGCATACACGTCCCTCTTGGTGTACCAGGTAAAGTTTATAAATGTCAGTTACCTTCGAATTCAGCCGTTACTCAGTTATAGCACAGTCTATACATATACAAACCAGTCGTCTCACTTACTGTCGGCACGTTTGATATTGGTGTCACATAAAAATCTACATTTTGTCCGGAGTCGTTCTGGGGCAGCGCGCTTTATTTATATTTGAAATGTTCCCACGGAGTATTCTTTTACTGAATTGACCCGGAATTAGTTATCCACAATAAGTATCTAAAACATAAAAGTGCACGCGCTTTAAATAAAAAGTGTCCTACATGACAGTAGTTTGTTTAAATAACTACGTAAATAAAGACGTGGAAATAATTATATTGTAATTAATCTCGATAGGTATATTGAAAGCGTACCTTTGTGAACCTTTAGGATACCGAAAATAACTAATATCAAAGTTTATATCTTTGCGTTATTTTAACAGCAATGTGCAACACAATAACTATAACCACTGTACCGGTACATCGACATCGTAAATTATGTTATTATATACAATGCACCACATGGCAATATTTAATTACAACAGTAATTAGATAAGTCAGTTAATCGCACAACATGTGTGTATTCAAATTGTAGCGAGTGCGCATTGTACTGGGAGTTCAACATGAGTAGTGGAATTCGGTGACACATTGTAGAGCGAGTGACACCGTAGCACGACTGTTTTGTATATAGACTATTGTTATAGACAGCGTTGCGACAATCGATTAAATTTGCTTCGAGAAAAAAGCAGTTTAACTGGTCATTTCCAACCGTTGCGAGTAAACAGAGCTGTTTTGTTCTCCAGAGGTAGCTGAAGTTTTATTACAATTCAGATTTAGACATGACGGCGCCTGCACGAATCGTCGGAGACGGCCCGTTGCGCGTATAAGCGGCCGGATTAATGAATCATATCACAGTGATTTTTAATAGACTGTCGATCGAACTTTAAATTTACTGCTACGAATAGTCTTAATCCACTTTTATTGAGTAGAAACGGGGCTGCGCGCGCTATTGCGCGGTCTATCCTATTCAATTTACCACCATTTTTAGGCCTATTACGTTGGGCCATCCCGTTTTGTTACACACCCCGCCCCTGCCTCCCCCTGCCGTCCACCTGACCAAAGAAGGGGGCCCTCGGGGCTCCGCCCCGGTCGCGAAATCGAGGCGACGGCGAAATGCATGCAAATGCAAATGCCGACGCTAACGTAACCCATATTCACTCAATCTGAGACATCACTTCTGCAATTGTCGTGACGAAACACACGTCTGGTCGTTCTCCTTTGTTATTTAAATATAATATATAGACGATATTTCTACAATTTTGCTACATGCATCTCCTTAATTGAAAAAATCATGTATACCAGATAATTAGGAAAAAACCATTTACATATTTTTTCTATTTTTATATCAACTGCCCGAATAGTTTAGTGTCATTTATGATAGTTGATTTGCATATAATTTTCAATATTATAGTGATTCGCAATATGCTGGTCATATGTTGGATTTCTGCTTTAAAGTTATTGCTAACCCCCGAATTTTAACCGAAGCATTTCAACAGTTCTACTTTTTATTGATCTACATAGTTTTAAAAATAGTCTTTTAGACATTTCTGTTTTAAAAAATATGTTGATAACATTTTGAATGTTTTTTAATATTATAAATCTACAACAGACAGAAAAAACCATTCAAATGCTTATATTTTCGTTTTACATTGAGGTATTTGTGTCTCTTGTTTACAATTTTGTCAGCTCTAAAATCGCTATTCATCAATCCGGATATTTGCGTAAACCCACAAATATTTGAAATAACCGGATTGGTATTTTGCGTATCAAGTGTCCAGTGGCGGTTCTAAGGTTGGGTCTGGTTTGAACTATTATTTTTTCGTCAGCGCCGTTGTAAGTTTTGTGTTCAAACCCGAACTAGACGTGGGGTGGGCAGTTTGCCCAGCTACGTTCAAAACTCGGACAGTTCTGCTCTCTTCATTAGCTACGATTCTCCACTTTCCTCGTACTATTCTGAAATAATTCTGATGTGATTTGGACTTTATTTATCGTTCTTGTAGGTAAACATCCTTGGCCTCTACGTCCTCCCATATGCCCAGATATGATTAAGCGTTCTACATTGTCCTTATCTCGCCCCACAATGTGTCTAAACATCTGTAAACTTTTATTGAGACACTGTGGATAGCTTCAGCATCCAGTGGCGGTCCTAAAGCTAGGTCTGGATTAAATTATTGTTTTTTGCCGGCGTTTGCATCATTGCAAATCTCAGGTTCAAACCCGAGCATGGTGGGTAGTATACCCAGGTGCGTACATAAATCGGAGAGCCTATATCTTTATTAGCTACGATTCTCCAGTTGCGTTAGATTATACTGAAATAATTCTTATGTGATTTGAATTTCATTTACCTATCGTTTTTGTAGGTAAACATCCTGGGTCCCTACGTTCTTACACATTCCCAGATAGTGATGTAAACTACCCGGGTATTTATTTTTAAGGGTATATACACGAGGTATTTGCCCGGGTAAATACCCGAAATGGGTATTTAAACTGGTATTTATAGCCTCATTTACATTTATACATCTAATCTAACCAGTATAATTGATTGGTAAGTGAAGGTGGTCTATTTGAATTTTATAAAAATTTGGAATAAAAAAATAGCTGGACTGAGAACAAACAGTTCCTGTCCAAAATACCGATGTGGCCATAATTATAAAGGTTGCCTAAAATTGTACTGAACATGGCAATTCCATGAGTTGGAAAATGTTCAAATTTGCCGTAAGAGTAACAGAAATAGGAAATGCAATAATTACTTTCATAGCTAGAGAACAAGTCGCTATTGCACCTTCTTATTCCCTAGCTATCAAAGTTTATTGCATTTTCTATTTCGGTTACTCTTATGGCAAATAGTATTTGAACCTTTTCCAACTCATGAAATTTCCATGTTCCGTACAATTTTAGGCAACCTGTATATAACAGCAATAACATAGCATGAATAAAACAGAATTCAATGCTTGAAGAAGAAAGGGATGAACATAGAAACAAATATTTGAGTAGACTTGGCGCTCATTTTAATTATGGCATATGTCAACTGAATATGCCTACTAAAATAACCTTTTTGAACGGTTATCTCTTTCTTACTCAAGTATTATGTGCTTTTGTTTATACCATCTCATTGCTGTTATACATAATTATGGTCTCATCGGTATACAACGTTGTTTATATCGTTTTGTTATTTTCCTCGCCTTATTAAGATTGTTTCTTAATATGTATATAAGTATGTATTATTATTAATGTTCTCCAAGTTAATGTTAAGTTTATTTTTCAAAAGTGGAAACAAGTTGGAAAATAATATACAAACAATATAAATCATCCCAATCTCTGGAGTCAGAGCCATCACATTTTTTTTTGTAAATTCTGACAGGTGCAATTGGTTGCTTATTGTTTATTTCCATAAACTTCGGCAGCCAATGTTTCTTCCCGATAAACTATTAATTTACCTGGGTGACTGCTTATTCAGTGTTACATTTAAACTGTTATTTTACATAAAATATTTCTGTGCACTTATACAGCGTGAGTACTAAGGCAGGGAAAGAGCGGGAAATGTTTAAATAAATCCTAGTAATGTTTTGCTTTTATGTATCACCCTTTTGGTTTTGTTTTGTTTTGACACAAACTGACGCAACAACTAACCTGCTAATCTCGAATTTGACATAGATTTACAGTGCCACCAATGATATGTAACCAGAAAATTGGGATGATACACCTGCGAGAAACATAAAAGCAAAAAATTACTATGATTTAATTTCCCGCACTTTCCCCACTTTTTAGTACTCACGCTGTACTTAGTTTATTTATTAAGATAACATTATCATGTGGGTAAAAGTTAGATTAATTTTCTAAATATTACAAATTTGATAAATAACCAGGCAAATGTTAATGGTGGTAATAATGGTGAGACACTAACACCCCATGAAGGAGCTTGGCCTGCAAGGCGGAAGGTCAGAGCTTCCGTATCCTCGCTCTCACACCCGGCTGTCGCGTGTCAAATTCATGACACGCGGTGATGTGGTGAGCATCACGCATTAGACAACCGCATTATTACCCCTTGTTCTTTCGAACGCAGGTCCCCAATTATTTAAAGCGACTGGGTAGGCCGCCCGCCAGGCATCGATTCTGGGATTTGAACTCCAGACTTCCGCACCGCAGTCCAATACTCTTAAAGTGGGTGGTTAAGGTGTTCGTTAGAAATTACACACACGAATAACTATACCACTTTTAATATTCTTTATTTAACGCAACGGATTACAGACAAAATTAAATGTGCGGATTTGCTACTATACTATTACACGTGTGGATCAAATAGGTCTTGTTAATCAGCATACATGTGAGCGTTTGTGGTTCTGACACTTGGCTCGTGGAAACACTCAAAGTAAATGTTCCACTAAGTATGAGATTAATATTAAACGCATTGAGGTTTTGACTCTTTGCGTGTCTGTTTAACCAAAGTGGTTTAACAGGCGAAGACCTGATATGCAATGATCTTTTATGATTTATTGCTCCGCTACACTCGAACCACTGAGCTACAACCCAGGTAAATACCCATATATAAATACCACTGGGTATTTGCCAGACCCACATCACTATTTCCAGATATGATTAAGCGTTCAACATTGTTCTCATCCCGCTGTACACTGTGTCGAAACAGTTGTAGAGTTTTCTTGAGACACTGGGGATAGCTTAAGCGTCCAGTGGTGACTAAAGCTAGGTCTGGATTGAGTTATTGTTTTTTGCCGGTGTTTGCGCCGTTGCAAGTCTCAGGTTCAAACCCGAGCTGACGAATGGTGGATAGTTTACCCAGCTACGTTCAAAACTCGAACAGTCTCTCTTTATTAGCCGCCATTTTCCACTTGACACAGAGTATTCTGAAATAATTCTAATTTGATTTGGATTTCCTCTATTGTTTGCAGATAAACATCATTTACCCTTACGTCCTTCCACATTCCCAAATGTGATTAAGCATTCTACATTGTTCTGATTTTGCTTTACAATGTGTGTAAACAGCTGTAGAGTTTTCTTGAGACACTGTTGATAGCTTAAGCGTCCAGTGGCGGTCCTAAAGCTAAGTCTGCTTTGAACGATTATTTTTTGCCAGCATAAGCGCAGTTGCAAGTCGCGGGTTAAAATCGTACAGTGTCGATCTTCTCTAAAATAGTCGACCAACTCTTTTCGTGCATCAGAGTAATTTTAATTAAATCTGGTGATATTTGGATTTGATTTATTGTTCGTATAGGTAAGCATTCTTGGCTTCTTCGACCTTCCACGTTCCCAGATATGATTAGGCCTTCTAAATTGTCCTCATTTAGACGTTCAATGTGTTTAACAACTATATAGTTTTCTTGATATACTACGGATAACCTAAGCGTCCAGTAGCTGTCCTAAGGCGTCGCTTGAATTATTAATTTTGCTGTGTGTCAGGCTCAAATCAAACTCGTACCTGACGCATGGTAACCAGTCTACCCAACTACTTTCATAAATCGGTCAGCTCTCTCTTCTGTCTGTTCCTCATTATTGAAATTCGTGAGCTTCCTCAGAATAGTTGTTCGTGCCCTTCCACAGATACGATTAGGCTTACTACATTGCTCCCATCCCTCCATGCAACGTCTCTAAAAAATTATACTTTTCTTGAGACATTGCGCATAGCCTAGTGTGGATTTCCAAATCCTGAAAGATAGATATGCGTCTTCACACTCACATCTGAAACCATTCATTTTTCTCCATTTCGAACAATCTTATGATCTATGTTTTGGCGCCATAGAGAAAGATGAGAAGAGTAACATGCATATGAGTCACATTTTTATTGTCTTTTAGATATAGAACGAGTCTGACGAGAGGAGTGAAGCGAGTGAATTCGCACTTTTGCCAAGTTTACTTGATTGTTGTTTGTATTTAAAGTACGAAATGTTTCGGCACTTCCATTTCCACCAATTTCTTCCAAATATTATTGGGATTTTCAATTCACTTCCATTTTCAGGAAGCTGTCTTACGCTAACGAGGGAGTCGTTTCCTTCTCTTTAACGAAACCCGCCATCTTTGTGTTATTGAAGTTTCCAAAGGATTATTGCATTTCGTGGTTGTACCTTTTTTTGTGAATTTGGATATCTACAGAGGTGTGAGGTGGCCTAATCAATTAATCATTTGGCCAATTGTCTTGCTTTTTTCATATTGCAAAGATCTTCATTAGTCGAATTCCTCGTTCAACTAGACATTGTAAAAGCTCCTCCAGAGATGCTACAACTTCCTGGCGATTTGTGTATCTTTCAAGCACCAGCTTTTTCGATTTCCGATAACATGACGTCAGTTTCAAAGTGATATCTGCAGGTATAGGCTACACCTACACGCGTTGATGCTGTCATTTTTTGCGAATACTATTTGCAGGTTGGCGTCATTGATCGGCTGTTGAATAGTTTCGTTCGTTCTAATATCGAGCAGAGGGAAGCAAAAACTCACCGAAGCCATGCTACGCCACTGCGTCCATTACGGTTATATCGTAGGCAGGTCCGATAGCCAAGTTTACCTTGACGGCTTGAATACCTAACCGCTCATTCTCGTGGGTAAAAGTATCGTTGCAGGAAACTGTCCCAGCTATCTGCCCATTTTCAAACCGTGACGCAACAGGTTGATTGCAAAACGCGCGAAATATGATATCCCATCGGCGGCACAGCGCGGGGGCGCGTGGCTTAATTCGCTTCGTAATCGCCCATTTAAATAACGTGCGACGGCCTAATTGGGCTAATTACAAGATGCCCCGTTTGCTTCGGCTCAAATTGGGGCTTCATCGGGAGTGTGAAGCTTGAAGTCTTCCCTGTCAACTAAGTTAATTATTTTTGAAGCGGCGCGCTTGTTAGAACTGTCAATTTGTCGCTTTAGATTTGTTTGTGTTCTAGCTGCAGCCAGGGCATTCGCAATCCTAAAAGCTTAGCTGAGATATAGGAAATCAATTCGTTTCAAAATTTCATACTATTTTAGAAGGCTTAACGGAACTGAGATAAAGTTCAAACAAGATCAAAAAGCGAACAGCCGCAAGCCACACATATCAAACTTATTTAAAAAAGCAATTAAGTTTCTTCGCTACGAAGACGGGAACTGTCACGTTTCTGTCCTCCAGATTCGTTCAAATTGAAAATTTTAATCCCGTGGGCATGGCTTATGGTTGTCGATTACTAAAAATGTTATCGTCTAAAACTCGATCGGCCTCAAACTATCAGGTTCTGGTAATTTATTCAGGGCAATAGCGTGAGCTAGCGATTGGGGGAACGAAATTCTCACCAGTTTTTATGTAAAACATAACTAAGATTCAGCTGCTTAAGCGTAGTTAGGAATGTAAGTTACGAAAACACATATTGAACTGTGCCGATCTGTGTACGTTAAATTTAAGCAAGTAGTGTTACTGACCTCAAAACTGGTAAATATTTGTAAACATAGCATCCACCTCGAAATTGCAAGTTGGTTTCAAAATATGTTGGTGCTTGAAACTGTTATGTAACACATTGTTTAAATTTGGTAAAGGCTGTATAATTAACCGCCCGAAAATCGATATCGCCCTAAAATCGTAGTTCGTAGTAAATGTTGTAGTAAGACTATCTTAAATAAACTCTAGGGAAATTAACAACATATTCCGCGAACACGAAGCAAATTTTAGACTCGCAAAACTCGACATCACTGAAAACCGCATGGACTACGTATGGACCTTAAAAAGAAATAGTTGCGATGTTAAGTTTCCAAGCCTAAAATTTGCCTATATCTTCACGACATAAATAGGTTTCTAGTGTCTTTAGAAGTCGGTTTGAGATTGTTTTCTCTCATTTCAGTGCGAACTTTCGGACGATGTCATCTTTACCACGAATACATTTTGTCGCATATTCACTAAATATGTTTTTCAGTGTCTTTAGTAGTTTGTTTAGACAGTCTTGCTATTTGCTATTTTCGGGCGATGTCCAGTTTCCAAGCCTAAAATATGCTTCATGTTCACGACAAACATGGTTAGTCTCTTTAGAAGTCCGTTTACGGCATTTTTACTACCGGTTTCACTACGAACTATAGTTCTCGGGCGATGTCGTATTTGCCAAGACTATGATTTGCTTTATCTTCACGACATATGTTGTTAGTTTCTTTAGAAGATTGTTCAGGACAGTTACCACAACTTCATTATGGAGTATGGTTCTTCGTCAATGCCGTCTTTTCCAAGAATAAAGTTTGACGCACGTTCACTAAATCTGTTTTTAGAAGTTTGTTTAAGACGATCTTACTACAGCTTTCTCTGCGAATTACAGTTTTCGAATGATACCGTGTTTTCTAAGATTAAAGTTTGCCCCTCGGTCACTGCATAGGTTGTTAGTTTTTTTATAAATCTATTTAGGACAGTCCTACTATCAACTACGATTTTCGGGCGATGTCGTGTTTGCCAAGAATGTAATTTGCCCCATCTTCACGACATATGTTGTTCCGCCACTAACTATGAGTTTCCGCCAGTGTCGTCTTTGCCAAGAACAATGTTTGACGCATGTTCACTAAATATGTTGTCAGTGTCTCTAGAAGTTTGTTTAAAACATTCTTATTGCAGCTTTTACTGTGAACTACGGTCTTTATGCGATCTCGTGTTCTCCAAGAATAGAGTTTGCTTGGTGTAGTCTGTGTCCTTAAAAGTTTGTCAAGACAGTTTTAATACAACTTCCACTACGAACTATGGTTTTTGACGATATCAAGTTTGCCAAGAATCTAATTTGTCTAGAGTTCACGACATACGTTGTAAGTTTCTTTAGGAGTTTGTTTAGACATTCGTACTACAATATTCACTACGAACTACAGTTTTCGGAGTATGCCGAGTTTCCAAGTCTAAGATTTCCTTCCTGTTCATATGTGTTGTTAGTTTCTTTAGAATTGTGTTTAAGACAGTCTTACTACAAGTTTCACTACGAACTATGGTTTTTAGGCGATGTCGTGTTTGTAAAAAATAAAATTTGCCTTTTGTTCACGACATATGTTGTTAGTTTCTTTAGTAGTTTGTTTAAGACAGCCTTACTACAACATTCACTGCGAATTACTGTTTTCGGACGATGTCGTGTGTTCTAAGAATAAAATTTGTCTCTTGTGCACTGCATAGGTTGTTACTTTCTTTAGAAGTTTCTTTAAAATAGTCTTACTACAAGTTTCACTATGTACTACGATTTCCGGGCTATGTCGTGTTTTCCAAGAATAGAACTTAATTCGTGTTTACGACAAATGTGAATGTCTTTGGAATTTTGTCTATGACAGTCTTATTGCAATTTTCATTACGAACTACAATTTCGGATGATGTCGTGATTGCCAAGAATAAAGTACACCTCGTATTTACGACGTATGTCGTCAGTGTCTCTAGAAGTTTGTTTAAAACAGTCACTACAGCTTTTACTGCGATTTACGGTATTTGTGCGATGCCGTGTTCTCCAAGAATAACATTTGCTTTTCGTGTAGTTTTGTGTCCTTATAAATTGGTTAAGACAGTCTTAATACAACTTTCACTACGAACTATGGGTTTCAGGAGATATCAAGTTTGCTAAGCATCTAATTTACCTCGTGTCCACGACACAAGTTCTTAGTTCCTTTAGACAGTCGTACTACAATATTCACTACGAACTACAGGTGTCGGGGTATGTCGAGTTTCCACGCCTAAAATTTCTTCCGTGTTCATATGTGTTGTTAGTTTCTTTAGAATTCTGTGTAAGATAGTCTTACTATAACCTTTACTACGAATTATGGTTATCGGGCGATATCAGATATCATGTTTGCCAAGAATCTAATTTTCCTGGTGTTTACGACATACATTGTTAGTTTCTTTAGAAGTTTGTTTAGACAGTCGAGCCACAAAATTCACTGCAACTTTCTGTGGATTTTGGGCGATTTTGTGTTTGTCAAAAATAAAATGTTGCCTTTTGTTCACGACATATTTTGTTAGTTTCTTGAAGACAGTCTTACTACTTCTTTCACTGCAAATTACGATTTTCGTGCGATGGCGAGATTCCAAGCCTAAAATTTACTTCGTGTTGACGACATATGTTGTTAGTTTCTTTAGAAGTTTGTTTAAGACAGTCTCACTACAACTTTTGCTAAGGAGTAGGGTTTTCGGGCAATGTCGTGTTCGCTAAGAATAAAATTTGCCTTCTATTCATCACATATGTTGTTAGTTTCTTTAGAAGTCTGTTGGAGACAGTCTTATTACAACTTTAACTACTACGGTTCTAGGGCGATGTATCTACTAAGAATAAAATTTGCCCCGTGTTCACAACATATGTTGCCAGTGTCTTTATAGGTTTACTAGCTGGCCCGGCAAACGTTGTTCTGCCCAAAAATAATTTGATCTGAAACCCCGTTTCACAACTATAGAGTTTTAATTTTATGTCATGTCCATCGTCTTGGAGTAAATGCCATTTTCGCAATCAACTTCCCAAAAAACCTCAATAACGACACCCATATCGATTGTTTAGGCTTATTTACCCCATTTCACCCCCTAAGGGGTAGCGGACCAGACAGACGTTGTCCTGCCCGAACGTTGGTTTGCCTGGTATTAGCGGGTTCAGCAAACGTTTTTTCGATATTCGAATTTTCGATTTTTTTCATTTTAAAAAATATTGGGAGTGGTGTGGGGGGGGGGGTTAATTTGTCAAAAAAAAAATTTAAAACTCCTAGAACCTGACTGCAGCGCCACCTACCGGATGCAATTGTAAATGTAAACCATCCACGGACCCA
Source organism: Agriotes lineatus (assembly GCA_940337035.1). NCBI lineage: Eukaryota > Metazoa > Arthropoda > Insecta > Coleoptera > Elateridae > Agriotes > Agriotes lineatus. The sequence continues at coordinate 20,469 of CALNHX010008396.1, read as the reverse complement.
CTCAAACACACTCAAAAAATTTTATCAAAATCGGTCCAGCCGTTTAGGAGGAGTTCAGTGACATACACACGTACAGAAGAATTATATACCGGGTGGCCATAAATATCTGATATCACATTACCTTTGGAATCAACACCGCTTTATTAAAGTGATGAATCCAACTATACACTAAATGTCATTAATGTCATTAGAACTAAAATTCCTATCTGTCAAAAATTATTACAGATTGCAATAAGTATTGAAGTTAGAACGGGAGGTTTTTATAATCGAGTCGTAGGCTAAACTGCAGAATCTGGGGCATATTCCCCTCCTCTTATTTGCATTTTATTACATTTCATACCAATACTTATTATAATTGAAATATGTATAATGCTAACCAACATTTATAAGTAGCTAATTCCATGGCTACCGGGATCTCAGATATTTATGGCCACCCGGTATATAAAGATATAAACAGTCTTATCACATATTTAACTTAAAACTGCAGTTTTTGGGTGATGTGTTTGCCAAGAACAAAATTTTCGCCGTGTTTACGATTTTACTCACAATGTCTTCAGTCTTACTAAAACTTTTACTAGGAAGTGCGGTTTTTGGGCGATTTCGTGTTTGCCAAGAATAAAATTTGCCTCGTGTTCACAACATATTTTGTCAGTGTCTTTATAAGTTTGAATAAAATAGTCTTACTCCAAATTTAACTTGAAACTGCAGTTTTCGGGCGGTGTCGTGTTTGCCAAGAATAAAATTTGCCCCAGGTTCACATCATATGTTGTCAGTGTCTTTATAAGTTTGTATAAAACAGTCTTATTCCAAATTTAACTTGAAACTGCAGTTTTTGGGCGATGTCGTGTTTGCCAAGAATAAAATTTGCCTCGTGTTCACAACATATTTTGTCGGTGTCTTTATAAGTTTGTATAAAATAGTCTTACTCCGAATTTAACTTGAAACTGCAGTTTTCGGGCGATGTCGTGCTTGCCAAGAATAAAATTTGCCTCACGTTCACCATATATGTTGTCAGTGTGTTTATAAGTTTGTATAAAACAGTCTTACTCCAAATTTAACTTAAAACTGCAGTTTTTGGGCGATGTCGTGTTTGCCAAGAATAAAATTTGCCTCGTGTTCACAACATATTTTGTCAGTGTCTTTATAAGTTTGAATAAAATAGTCTTACTCCAAATTTAACTTGAAGCTGCAGTTTTCGGGCGGTGTCGTGTTTGCCAAGAATAAAATTTGCCTCAGGCTCACAACATATGTTGTCAGTGTCTTTATAAGTTTGTATAAAACAGTCTTATTCCAAATTTAACTTGAAACTGCAGTTTTTGGGCGATGTCGTGTTTGCCAAGCATAAAATTTGCCTCGTGTTCACAACATATTGTGTCGGTGTCTTTATAAGTTTGTATAAAATAGTCTTACTCCGAATTTAACTTGAAACTGCAGTTTTCGGGCGATGTCGTGCTTGCCAAGAATAAAATTTGCCTCACGTTCACCACATATGTTGTCAGTGTGTTAATAAGTTTGTATAAAACAGTCTTACTCCAAATTTAACTTAAAACTGCAGTTTTTGGGCGATGTCGTGTTTGCCAAGAATAAAATTTGCCTCGTGTTCACAACATATTTTGTCAGTGTCTTTATAAGTTTGAATAAAATAGTCTTACTCCAAATTTAACTTGAAGCTGCAGTTTTCGGGCGGTGTCGTGTTTGCCAAGAATAAAATTTGCCTCAGGCTCACAACATATGTTGTCAGTGTGTTTATAAGTTTGTATAAAACAGTCTTACTCCAAATTTAACTAAAACTGCAGTTTTCCGGCGATTACGTGTTTGCCAAGAATAAAATTCGCCTCGTGTTCACAACATATTTTGTCAGTGTCTTTATAAGTTTGAATAAAATAGTATTACTCCAAATTTAACTTGAAACTGCAGTTTTCGGGCGGTGTCGTGTTTGCCAAGAATAAAATTTGCCTCAGGCTCACAACATATGTTGTCAGTGTCTGTATAAGTTTGTATAAAACAGTCTTATTCCAAATTTAACTTGAAACTGCAGTTTTTGGGTGATGTCGTGTTTGCCAAGCATAAAATTTGCCTCACGTTCACCACATATGTTGTCAGTGTGTTTATAAGTTTGTATAAAACAGTCTTACTCCAAATTTAACTAAAACTGCAGTTTTCCGGCGATGTCGTGTTTGCCAAGCATAAAATTTGCCTCATGTTCACCACATATGTTGTCAGTGTGTTTATAAGTTTGTATAAAACAGTCTTACTCCAAATTTAACTAAAACTGCAGTTTTCCGGCGATGTCGTGTTTGCCAAGAATAAAATTTGCCTCGTGTTCACAACATATTTTGTCAGTGTCTTTATAAGTTTGAATAAAATAGTCTTACTCCAAATTTAACTTAAAACTGCAGTTTTCGGGCGGTGTCGTGTTTGCCAAGAATAAAATTTGCCTCCGGCTCACAACATATGTTGTCAGTGTCTTTATAAGTTTGTATAAAACAGTCTTATTCCAAATTTAACTTGAAACTGCAGTTTTTGGGCGATGTCGTGTTTGCCAAGAATAAAATTTGCCTCGTGTTCACAACATATTTTGTCGGTGTCTTTATAAGTTTTTATAAAATAGTCTTACTCCGAATTTAACTTGAAACTGCAGTTTTCGGGCGATGTCGTGCTTGCCAAGAATAAAATTTGCCTCACGTTCACCACATATGTTGTCAGTGTGTTTATAAGTTTGTATAAAACAGTCTTACTCCAAATTTAACTTAAAACTGCAGTTTTTGGGCGATGTCGTGTTTGCCAAGAATAAAATTTGCCTCTTGTTCACAACATATTTTGTCAGTGTCTTTATAAGTTTGAATAAAATAGTCTTACTCCAAATTTAACTTGAAACTGCAGTTTTCGGGCGGTGTCGTGTTTGCCAAGAATAAAATTTGCCTCAGGCTCACAACATATGTTGTCAGTGTCTTTATAAGTTTGTATAAAACAGTCTTATTCCAAATTTAACTTGAAACTGCAGTTTTTGGGCGATGTCGTGTTTGCCAAGCATAAAATTTGCCTCACGTTCACCACATATGTTGTCAGTGTGTTTATAAGTTTGTATAAAACAGTCTTACTCCAAATTTAACTAAAACTGCAGTTTTCCGGCGATGTCGTGTTTGCCAAGCATAAAATTTGCCTCATGTTCACCACATATGTTGTCAGTGTGTTTATAAGTTTGTATAAAACAGTCTTACTCCAAATTTAACTAAAACTGCAGTTTTCCGGCGATGTCGTGTTTGCCAAGAATAAAATTTGCCTCGTGTTCACAACATATTTTGTCAGTGTCTTTATAAGTTTGAATAAAATGGTCTTACTCCGAATTTAACTTGAAACTGCAGTTTTCGGGCGATGTCGTGCTTGCCAAGAATAAAATTTGCCTCACGTTCACCACATATGTTGTCAGTGTGTTTATAAGTTTGTATAAAACAGTCTTACTCCAAATTTAACTTAAAACTGCAGTTTTTGGGCGATGTCGTGTTTGCCAAGAATAAAATTTGCCTCGTGTTCACAACATATTTTGTCAGTGTCTTTATAAGTTTGAATAAAATAGTCTTACTCCAAATTTAACTTGAAACTGCAGTTTTTGGGCGATGTCGTGTTTGCCAAGAATAAAATTTGCCTCGTGTTCACAACATATTTTGTCAGTGTCTTTATAAGTTTGAATAAAATAGTCTTACTCCAAATTTAACTTGAAGCTGCAGTTTTCGGGCGGTGTCGTGTTTGCCAAGAATAAAATTTGCCTCACGTTCACCACATATGTTGTCAGTGTGTTTATAAGTTTTTATAAAACAGTCTTACTCCAAATTTAACTTAAAACTGCAGTTTTTGGGCGATGTCGTGTTTGCCAAGAATAAAATTCGCCTCGTGTTCACAACATATTTTGTCAGTGTCTTTATAAGTTTGAATAAAATAGTCTTACTCCAAATTTAACTTGAAGCTGCAGTTTTCGGGCGGTGTCGTGTTTGCCAAGAATAAAATTTGCCTCAGGCTCACAACATATGTTGTCAGTGTCTTTATAAGTTTGTATAAAACAGTCTTATTCCAAATTTAACTTGAAACTGCAGTTTTTGGGCGATGTCGTGTTTGCCAAGCATAAAATTTGCCTCGTGTTCACAACATATTTTGTCAGTGTCTTTATAAGTTTGAATAAAATAGTCTTACTCCAAATTTAACTTGAAGCTGCAGTTTTCGGGCGGTGTCGTGTTTGCCAAGAATAAAATTTGCCTCACGTTCACCACATATGTTGTCAGTGTGTTTATAAGTTTGTATAAAACAGTCTTACTCCAAATTTAACTTAAAACTGCAGTTTTTGGGCGATGTCGTGTTTGCCAAGAATAAACTTTGCCTCGTGTTCACAACATATTTTGTCAGTGTCTTTATAAGTTTGAATAAAATAGTCTTACTCCAAATTTAACTTGAAGCTGCAGTTTTCGGGCGGTGTCGTGTTTGCCAAGAATAAAATTTGCCTCAGGCTCACAACATATGTTGTCAGTGTCTGTATAAGTTTGTATAAAACAGTCTTATTCCAAATTTAACTTGAAACTGCAGTTTTTGGGTGATGTCGTGTTTGCCAACCATAAAATTTGCCTCGTGTTCACAACATATTGTGTCGGTGTCTTTATAAGTTTGTATAAAATAGTCTTACTCCGAATTTAACTTGAAACTGCAGTTTTCGGGCGATGTCGTGCTTGCCAAGAATAAAATTTGCCTCACGTTCACCACATATGTTGTCAGTGTGTTTATAAGTTTGTATAAAACAGTCTTACTCCAAATTTAACTTAAAACTGCAGTTTTTGGGCGATGTCGTGTTTGCCAAGAATAAAATTTGCTTCGTGTTCACAACATATTTTGTCAGTGTCTTTATAAGTTTGAATAAAATAGTCTTACTCCAAATTTAACTTGAAGCTGCAGTTTTCGGGCGGTGTCGTGTTTGCCAAGAATAAAATTTGCCTCAGGCTCACAACATATGTTGTCAGTGTCTTTATAAGTTTGTATAAAACAGTCTTATTCCAAATTTAACTTGAAACTACAGTTTTTGGGCGATGTCGTGTTTGCCAAGCATAAAATTTGCCTCGTGTTCACAACATATTGTGTCGGTGTCTTTATAAGTTTGTATAAAATAGTCTTACTCCGAATTTAACTTGAAACTGCAGTTTTCGGGCGATGTCGTGCTTGCCAAGAATAAAATTTGCCTCACGTTCACCACATATGTTGTCAGTGTGTTTATAAGTTTGTATAAAACAGTCTTACTCCAAATTTAACTTAAAACTGCAGTTTTTGGGCGATGTCGTGTTTGCCAAGAATAAAATTTGCCTCGTGTTCACAACATATTTTGTCAGTGTCTTTATAAGTTTGAATAAAATAGTCTTACTCCAAATTTAACTTGAAACTGCAGTTTTCGGGCGGTGTCGTGTTTGCCAAGCATAAAATTTGCCTCACGTTCACCACATATGTTGTCAGTGTGTTTATAAGTTTGTATAAAACAGTCTTACTCCAAATTTAACTAAAACTGCAGTTTTCCGGCGATGTCGTGTTTGCCAAGAATAAAATTTGCCTCGTGTTCACAACATATGTTGTCAGTGTCTTTATAAGTTTGTATAAAACAGTCTTACTCCAAATTTAACTTGAAACTGCAGTTTTTGGGCGATATCGTGTTTGCCAAGAATAAAATTTGCCTCGTGTTCACAACATATTTTGTCAGTGTCTTTATAAGTTTGAATAAAATAGTCTTACTCCAAATTTAACTTGAAGCTGCAGTTTTCGGGCGGTGTCGTGTTTGCCAAGAATAAAATTTGCCTCGTGTTCACAACATATTTTGTCAGTGTCTTTATAAGTTTGAATAAAATAGTCTTACTCCAAATTTAACTTGAAGCTGCAGTTTTCGGGCGGTGTCGTGTTTGCCAAGAATAAAATTTGCCTCACGTTCACCACATATGTTGTCAGTGTGTTTATAAGTTTGTATAAAACAGTCTTACTCCAAATTTAACTTAAAACTGCAGTTTTTGGGCGATGTCGTGTTTGCCAAGAATAAACTTTGCCTCGTGTTCACAACATATTTTGTCAGTGTCTTTATAAGTTTGAATAAAATAGTCTTACTCCAAATTTAACTTGAAGCTGCAGTTTTCGGGCGGTGTCGTGTTTGCCAAGAATAAAATTTGCCTCAGGCTCACAACATATGTTGTCAGTGTCTGTATAAGTTTGTATAAAACAGTCTTATTCCAAATTTAACTTGAAACTGCAGTTTTTGGGTGATGTCGTGTTTGCCAACCATAAAATTTGCCTCGTGTTCACAACATATTGTGTCGGTGTCTTTATAAGTTTGTATAAAATAGTCTTACTCCGAATTTAACTTGAAACTGCAGTTTTCGGGCGATGTCGTGCTTGCCAAGAATAAAATTTGCCTCACGTTCACCACATATGTTGTCAGTGTGTTTATAAGTTTGTATAAAACAGTCTTACTCCAAATTTAACTTAAAACTGCAGTTTTTGGGCGATATCGTGTTTGCCAAGAATAAAATTTGCTTCGTGTTCACAACATATTTTGTCAGTGTCTTTATAAGTTTGAATAAAATAGTCTTACTCCAAATTTAACTTGAAGCTGCAGTTTTCGGGCGGTGTCGTGTTTGCCAAGAATAAAATTTGCCTCAGGCTCACAACATATGTTGTCAGTGTCTTTATAAGTTTGTATAAAACAGTCTTATTCCAAATTTAACTTGAAACTACAGTTTTTGGGCGATGTCGTGTTTGCCAAGCATAAAATTTGCCTCGTGTTCACAACATATTGTGTCGGTGTCTTTATAAGTTTGTATAAAATAGTCTTACTCCGAATTTAACTTGAAACTGCAGTTTTCGGGCGATGTCGTGCTTGCCAAGAATAAAATTTGCCTCACGTTCACCACATATGTTGTCAGTGTGTTTATAAGTTTGTATAAAACAGTCTTACTCCAAATTTAACTTAAAACTGCAGTTTTTGGGCGATGTCGTGTTTGCCAAGAATAAAATTTGCCTCGTGTTCACAACATATTTTGTCAGTGTCTTTATAAGTTTGAATAAAATAGTCTTACTCCAAATTTAACTTGAAACTGCAGTTTTCGGGCGGTGTCGTGTTTGCCAAGCATAAAATTTGCCTCACGTTCACCACATATGTTGTCAGTGTGTTTATAAGTTTGTATAAAACAGTCTTACTCCAAATTTAACTAAAACTGCAGTTTTCCGGCGATGTCGTGTTTGCCAAGAATAAAATTTGCCTCGTGTTCACAACATATGTTGTCAGTGTCTTTATAAGTTTGTATAAAACAGTCTTACTCCAAATTTAACTTGAAACTGCAGTTTTTGGGCGATATCGTGTTTGCCAAGAATAAAATTTGCCTCGTGTTCACAACATATTTTGTCAGTGTCTTTATAAGTTTGAATAAAATAGTCTTACTCCAAATTTAACTTGAAGCTGCAGTTTTCGGGCGGTGTCGTGTTTGCCAAGAATAAAATTTGCCTCAGGCTCACAACATATGTTGTCAGTGTCTTTATAAGTTTGTATAAAACAGTTTTATCCCAAATTTAACTTGAAACTACAGTTTTTGGGCGATGTCGTGTTTGCCAAGCATAAAATTTGCCTCGTGTTCACAACATATTGTGTCGGTGTCTTTATAAGTTTGTATAAAATAGTCTTACTCCGAATTTAACTTGAAACTGCAGTTTTCGGGCGATGTCGTGCTTGCCAAGAATAAAATTTGCCTCACGTTCACCACATATGTTGTCAGTGTGTTTATAAGTTTGTATAAAACAGTCTTACTCCAAATTTAACTAAAACTGCAGTTTTCCGGCGATGTCGTGTTTGCCAAGAATAAAATTTGCCTCGTGTTCACAACATATGTTGTCAGTGTCTTTATAAGTTTGTATAAAACAGTCTTACTCCAAATTTAACTTGAAACTGCAGTTTTTGGGCGATATCGTGTTTGCCAAGAATAAAATTTGCCTCGTGTTCACAACATATTTAGTCAGTGTCTTTATAAGTTTGTATAAAAAGTCTTACTCCAAATTTAACTTGAAACTGCAGTTTTCGGGGGGTGTCGTGTTTGTCAAGAATAAAATTTGCCTCATGTTCACAACATATGTTGTCAGTGTCTTTATAAGTTTGTATAAAACAGTCTTACTCCAAATTTAACTTAAACTGCAGTTTTCGGGCGATGTCGTGTTTGGCAAGAATATAATTTGCCTCGTGTTAACGACTTTACGTTCACAGTGTCTTCATAAATTTGGTTAAGACAGTCTTTCTACAACTTTTACTAGGAAGTACGGTTTTTGGGCGACGTCGTGTTTGCTAAGAATATAGTTTGTCTCGTGTTTACGACCTATGCTGACAGTGTCCTCATAAGTTTGGTTAAGACAGTCTTAAGTTGAATATATAACAGCAAGAACTATGTTCTTCTAAGTGCTTCTATACTAACGTGTAAGCCTTCCGGTGATATACATCATTCTGGGATTAGCTTGATCATATCCTGATTAGTGGATAGATTGATTTTGAAGTTTAAATCAGGTCAACTTTTTGTACACGATAGACCAGCCATCATGATTTTCCAGATGTGTCTATTAATGTTTAAGGAAGTTAAATTTGGAGAAGGTTCTGAGGAAATTGGCCCAGACGGGTCTCGATCGAAAACATTGATTCCCACTTACTAAAGTGTCACCAAAAGTTTATAAATTATGCCAGCATTAATCTATTGTCGATCCGGTTCGGCACAGGACTCCAAAAATAACGAAGTCAGAATAAATTACCCACAACAGACTCCAGAATAGCGACACATGTTCTTCTCTTCACCCGATCCTGACTTGTTAAGCATTTAAATACTGTTCTTAGCTAAACCCTGGCAGGCGGCCAGTTGTTTGTCTCCGGAATTAAAATAGTTTTACAACAATTCCCCTGGGTATATTTTAGATCGCTAATGAATACGTTAAATTTCCGATCTGCGGGGGAATCGTTGACTCAGCGCCTATTTTCGCTGCGACGCTGACGGCGCTGCTCAATCAATCTTGAGTTCGCTCTTCCGAAGGCAGAAAATCGCGCACGTGGTTTGGCCGAACAGGTTAACCACTTGTTTTATGGAGAAAGTGGTGCTAATTATCTGCGTTGTTCCTACTTATTCGTTCTAACATTGAAAGCTAATAGCACGTCGTTTTACTTTCTTGTATGGTGACTTTCTATCAATCAATCGCTCGCTGAGTTTGGGCTTCCACATTGTACTTGACCCAGGCCGATAATTTACCTTGGGAGAAATCGCTTCCACATATCCCGTCTCAGTTTTTAGGTTTTTTGCCAGTGTGAAATTATGCTTTTATTTCCCTCACAAGCACTATCTGTTGCTGAAATCACACATCTAATTCCATTGTGTTGTATAAGCCTAAATAAAATGGTTTGTCTTCTAAAACTGATTAAAAAACTTGTGAATTCACACTGGCAATAATCCTTTTAAGTCTCTTCTGCGAAGCTCTATGAGACATCTCAATATACGAAAGTAGAAAGGGGCGTGGCCAGTATGCCACCACATCCTGCTCGGGGTATACGTCAACCAGCTCAAATTTTAAATTCAAGCTTGCACCGGCCGAGTTACCTTTCAATCCATACCACACGACAGGAAAGAATAAATTCCGCAACGGTTATGTAAGCCGGGTGACTGCATATTTTAACCGTTTAGCTGATACCAGTGGCATACAATAAGGCAAGCTACCGTTTGTTTCCATAATTGCTCGCACACAGTGTATGTATGCACAATGTGTTAGTGAGCAGAAGAAATGAAACTTTGTAATCGGGCTTCCGCCTACATTTTCCTGTTTGTTTTTCCACTAAGTCTCAAGATCGAAGGTTGGATCTGATTCACGGTTCGTTTCTCCGTGGTTGCGTATGCTGATGGGGGCTTAAATTATTCTACTGTATGCATTTGTTGGTTTTTACTGCTTTTCTTCTGTCTAATTACATTTGCTCATAACTTCGTGTTTACTCACGTAAAATTTTATTTATAAACGTTTGCGTGTTTTTCATTATTTATTTGTTCATGTTCCAAGGTTGGCTTCATCATTTGTTGGTAATGCCATACGTTTACTTTTTTAATAGCACTATTGTAAAGTAATGAGTGCATTTACAAAAGACTTTCTTTTGCTTTGTTAAAATTACTGTAAATTCTGCTAAAGCGATTTTTAATATTCCTTAAATGACCTGAAATTTCGTTAAGGCGATTTCAATACCATCTGCAACACCGCATTAACGTTAAGAATTGATTTAAAACTCTTTGGAGTCGTTTTAACGAGATTCACAGTCGTTTTAAAGGAATTTAGATTCGTTTTAACTAGATTTATTAGAGTCGTTTTAACAATATTCAGACTACTTTTAACGAGTTTTAGAGTAGTTTTAACGAGTTTTTAGGTAGTTTTAACGAGTTTTAGAATCGTTTTAATGATATTCAGCGCCGTTTTAGCGAACCTGGCTATCGTTCTAGGGAGAATTCGAGTGTTTTTACTAGATTAAAGGTTAACACATTTGGGCGCAGTCGTTTTTGAATATTAAAAACAGTAAACTACCGATTCGATCCAAATTCTGAACGTTCATGGAGTTGTTTTCTTGTTGAATGTTTGACGTTTGACTTAACAGCAAAGTAAAATCCAGGTGATCACTAGTGTTACTTGCTAAATCTACATGAGTCCTAGAATTGCTCAAGACATGTCATGTTCTTCTAATAGTGGGAAACAGTTGAAAGAAGCCGAAACGTGGGCAAATGCCGCCCAAAATCTAGGCCGCCCACAGGCGAGCCGAAATCCGAATTTCATGGCTGTTCATCGATGGCACCTGCATTAACCCTCTTTGAGCCTGACCAAAATTTCGGGAAAACTTAAAATGCTAACCCCAACCTCGAGCAAAACTGATTGTTTGGGCAGCGTCTTCGACGGTAAACAGAGCCAGCGAATTAGCATTGAACTATAAATAGCAAGTTGTAAAGTGAAATTATGCGCACCGACACCGCTGGCCTTCCTCAACATTCCGAAAAAAGTGGAGCGAACAGCGAAGCTGCTTGTTACTAGATCTTAGGACTGACGATGTACAGGTTGCAACAACCTACAACTCGCCCATTTTTAGAGCAACATTAAACAAACAGTTCTACTTCCCCCAATAAGTGCAAACGAGATGAACAAGTGCGGAAAAGGTAAATTAATAGTTATGTTAAATTTAAATCTATGTTACGCCTTTAGCACTGTAACTCCGCAACTTTCTATCAATCGTTTGCACCTTCATATGAACCGAAGAGAGTAAATAATATTGTTATATCGCTGTTGTCAGCTTTACAACTTAAGCGTATTCGCACCTTTCCGGTTGAGTGGCGACAACACATGCAAGGGTAAATTCCAGGGCCACTGTAAGCAACAGGTTACCTCGTTTTGCCATTTTCTTTACAATGCTTTATGCAGAGCTGGATTCAGGCAAAGCCCAGGAAGCTTGTTTAGGATTTAATGTGACTTACTTAAACTGTAAAAAAATCCGCATCGGATACCTTAATTATAAGAGATTTAGTTTAGTTTACACGAGGTAAAACGAGATTCACAGTGGTTTTTCAGTCGTTTAATAAGATTTACAGGCGTTTTAATACGACAACAGTCATTAAAACAATTATTGACTATTTAAACTGGAGTAAAGGTCATTTTACCAAAGTTAAAATAATTCAGTCGTTTAAACCACCTTAAAAGTCATTTGAAGAAGATTAAGAGTCGTTTTAGTGAGTATTGTTAAATATACAGTGGGGATTAAATTATTTACATCACGTCTTGGCGAGGCAAAAGTCTTTTAAACAGAATTTGAATAATTTAAATTGAATTAAAAATTATTTAAACAAGGTAAAATCATTTGTCTTTGACTTAAAAAATTTTAACAAGACTAAATCTCATTTTAATGAGAATTGTGAACGGATATCAATCATAAAGACGAAATTGAAACTTTTTCTCGAGATTAATAGTATTCTAACGAAATCATATTGAAAGAATTAACTCCGTCTAAACGCACTGTTTAAAATTGTTTTAAGGAAGCAAAAATTGTGAAAAAAAGATTTAATCGTTTACGCTACCTTGTAGGTATGTTGTTTAAATAAGATTTTATATTTTAAATGTATTTTAACTCTTTAAAGTGGATTAAGAGTATAAGTAAGAGAAATACTAGGAAAGTGGTTTAGGTGAAATTGAATAGAATTACATTTAATTTAGCGTAATTTAGTCATTGTACTGTTGATTTAAAGTCATTTTAGTAGACGTAAAGGTTACATTAATTGGTTTAAATATTATTTAACAAGATTTAAAATCATTGGATTCAATGGGACTAAAGACCTTTAAACAAATTTTAAAATTATTTTAACGAGGCCTAAGTCGACAAAACGAGCTCTTATCGTTTAAACGTCATTAATATTCGTTTAGAAAGTTTAAATTGCAACTATTTTAACCCCAAAACCTTTTAGAGAGGTTAAAATTTTAACGAAATTAACATCAATTTAACGGGATTAAAATCATTTTAGGGAAATTAAAATAATTTTACCGATATATTATTTTAACGATATTTAAATAATTCTATCGAGATCTAAATCACTATCGATATTTAAAACTTCAACGCGATTAAAAGCATTTTAGCGAGATTAAAATAATTTTAATGAAAATGCAAGCATTTTAACGCGATTCAATTCGTTTAACACGATGACAATCTGTGTAACGAGATTAAAATAATTTTAAAGAGATTTTAAAGTTATTTTAACAAGTTATTTGTCAATAAAGCGAGTTCTTATCGTTCAAATTTCATGAATAATCGTATAATGAGATGAACGACGTTTGACGCAATTTAAAATAATTTCAATTAGAGTAACATCATTTTAACTGGTTTAAATCATGTAATAGTATTTTATTTAACAAGCATATAATGTAGGCTATATTAAACGAGGATGAAGTTACACACGAGCCGAAGGCGAGTATTGTAATCGTCCAAGTGTAACACAGCCATTATATGCGTGTCAAATACAATATTTTATCTATAACTATGTATATAGTTGGTGACACTATAAGTCTATGTCAAATTGGAGTTTAGCAGGATAGGTTTTGCGTCAGTCTGTGTCAAAATTGACGCAAAACCTAACCTGCTAACCTCGACATTAATGTCATTTGTTGACAATTTAGCCCACCAATTAAAAAAAATACCCTGTGGAATATGCAATTTCATATTCCACTAGTGTAATATGAGCTGCTTTTTGTATTTAGAGTTGGATATATAATGCATTTATTATTTGGCAGTTGTAGATAATAGTATATTATGTTATTAGGAGCAAAAGTTATATTTTATGTGGCGAGGCTGGACGGGTTATCTGCCGAGCTTGCGAGGCAGATAAGTACAGCCGAGCCACATAAAGATACTTTTGCTCCGAATAACATATAGTATTTTTTCTTCAAACGTTTTTATAACAAATTATTTACGACTTTGGTAACAAAATTCGAAGACAATTACTTGATCTCGTCAGCGGCAGATAAAGTTGTCAGCGGCAGATAACTTTATCTGCCGCTGACGAGCGGCAAATAAAGTCGTCAGCGGCAGATAATAACTTTATCTGCCGCTCGTCAGCGGCAGATAATATTATCTGCCGCTTGGCAATAAAGTGACAGTTTAGCATCATCAATCCAGCAGTATAATGCCATATTTTACTGCCGTTTGAAGAAAAAGATATTTTAATCATTCTACCGACATTAATATCATTTTAGTGAAAGTAAAAGCATCTTAACGAGATTAAATTAACTTTAAAGAGGTTAAAGTCATTCCGACGGCATTTAAACCATTTTAAAGGAATTAAGCATTTTAACGAGATTAAAACATTTAAACTAGATTAAAACCATTGAAACAAGATTCAAATAATTTTAATGAGATTAAAATTAATGAGATTAAAATCAATTTAACAACGGAATACAAATCTATTTTAACGATATTAAAATAATTTTAATGGCATGAAAACCACTTTAACTCGATTAAAAATAAAATCCATTTCAATAAGCTTTTTAATTACGTTAAAGGCCGTATAAACGACATTATAGGTTACTGTAATTAGATTTAATATTATTTTTACAAGATTTAAAGTTGTTTCAAAGAGACTAAACGCACTTTACAATAAATATGAAAGTCATTTCAACGACGTATAAGTCGATAACCTACATTGTAATTCGTTTTAACAAGTTGAAAGTCTTCACGACGCCGAAAAAAAGGAAAGGTTAAGGTCATTTCAATTCCCCCAACTGGGGGCGGGCTGCTATAGGGACCTTGCGTCCTTCTTCAGCCAAGAACGGGAGGTATAGGATGGGTGAGAAAAAGGAGGGGTGGAGAGTGGAAGAAAGGCAAAGAAATGTGGAGAAGTACTGCCCCGGCATTCGCCTTAGAGAAGGTACTCTGTTAACTCAGGAAAACCACCTAAAACCCTGAATCACAGCAGACGGCCGCGGGAATCGAACCCACGACCTCCCGAATGCTAGGGCGACGCAGACGATTGAAATTTTTAATAAGATTAGAGTCATTTTAAAGAGGTAATAGTAATTTTAAGGAGATTAAAAGTATTTTAGCGAGATTAAAATTATGTTGACAAAATTAAACCAATTTTTCCAATGATAGCCCATTTATCAGTTTCTTTAATGTATAAACAATTGTTTATTAAATACCCCCTATCAATGACATTTTTATAAATAAATGATTTTAATATAGGTAGTCAAAGATACTAATGATTCAAATCTTTAAGTGTCAAATTTTTGTTACGGAATAAAATTATGATTTCCCCAATTTCATAAGATACGGTCAACGGAAAAATATTGTAACTAACTCGTGTGTTAATCCACGATTAATAATCTAAACAATTACGCTCACTCGTTAAAATGTATCGATTATTATTAATCGCTCTCGACGCTCTCACTACAATTATATAATGGTATGAAAATCTATGTAAGGAGATTAAAATCATTTAAAAAAGATTTTAAAGTTATTTTAATGACGTATATGTCGATAAAGCGAACTCTTGTCGTTTGAACTTCATTAATATTCGTTTAATGAGATGAAAGTCGTTAAGACGCAATTTAAAATAAATTAAATTAGAGTAACATTCTTTTAACGAGTTGAAAATCATTTAACCAGAGTTTAATCATTTTAAAGAGATTAAAATCATTTTAGCGGGAGTAAACACATTTTAACGAGATTAAATTGTAGGTAATGAGCTGAAACTCATTTTAGAGAGATTAAATTCATTTTAAAGGGTCATTTCGGAGGGATTAAATGGATTTTAAAGAGATTAAAAGTATTTAACGAGATCAAACACATTGAATCGAGATTAAAATAATTTCAATCAGATTAAACTCTATTTAAGGGGATTAAAATCATATTAACAGCGGAATTCAATTTTTTTACTGCATGAAAAGCACTTCAGCCATTAAAATCCATTTTAATGGGCTTCTTAACGACTTTAAAGGTCGTGTAGACTATAGGTTACTATAATTAGAATTAACTAGCAGTCCAGTGAGACAAATGTCTCATTTAACGCGCCTTCAAACCTCGATCGGTTAGGCAACCACCCAGACCTGGAAGGTGTCAAAGTGGTTGCCTAACCGATCGAGGATTTAAGGCGCAGAGGGTCGCAGCTACGTTTGGCGGCCGAACCAGTTTTTATTTAATACGCGTTCTATTTGAAAAACGGTCTTTTTGTGATTTCTCGAAAACCGGAAGTGTCACGTGACTGAAATTCGGTTCCTGACCTGACATGACCATTCCAAACATATAACTTTAATAACTTTTTTCTCTATCTCTTAGGGTTTGGCTGCTGAAACAGCGTCCCGGACAAAACAGCGTCCCGGACAAAACAGAGTCCCAGACAGACACGTCTATTAGATAAAGGATGTTATTTAACAAAAGATTTAAAATTGTTTCAAGGAGACCAAAATCAGTTTACAACAAATATGAAAGTCATTTCAATTTAAACTACGCATGAGTCAATAAACTACGTTAATATTCGTTTTGGCGAGGCGAACGTCGTTTGGCGAGATTAAAATATATTTCAATGGGCTTTTTAACGTTAAAGGTTCTATAGCGCTTAAATATCGGCTAATCGAGATTTAAGGTCGTTTAAAGGAAAGATTTAGTCATTCAAATCACAGTAAAATTTGTATACACAGTAATTTTAAGAAGATTAACATCTTCCATGGTGTAGCCGCGTAAATTAGATTAAGATTTACTTTCCTATATTGGTGTTGCTGTATAGCCTTTAAACCGTAGATGAAATGGGGTAATATAGTTAAATATTTAAACGGCGCTAGTTGGAAGTGATACATTAAAAAAGTGATTGTAAACAAAGGTTGCTTTTACTTTTACGCTTAGTTGCCAAGTAAATATGCTAAAATAATCAAAACAGTTAACATCACTGGATCTAAGCTATACCATTTGGTCGGAAATGATACGAATGTGTATTTTTAGATCTGACGGTTGCGTTTGTTAGCTGCAATAATATCATCCGTAAATATTTCAGATGAGCATAAACGAATCTCTGTCATTCAAAATGAATCATTGGCCATATCATCGTAAGAATTATAACTTGCATTGCATCTTTTATAATATAAACATTATTGAACTTAGACTACAATTTTATGTAAATACTCTTCAATAATATTTTAGTTTAATTATAATTCTATCTATTCTGCGAGTACTTCATGAATTACCAACCGATCACGTCACCTTAGGGCAGTGTCCGGATAAAATTAACCTCGTGAGTTTTTACCAGGTCACAAACCGACATAATATTATTGAAGTGAATTCGATTCAATGCTACGAAAAGTACAGAGCTTCTGTTTTACAATCACAAACCGGGCGATTTAAAATTCAAATAACCCTAATTTGGAAATTTATGAGCTGCACGGTCACGATTCTGTTAGTTTTCCGAGGCATTAATATTAATTTGTTGTTATTTACGTTTAATGTGTTGTAAGATTCGCATGTGATTGCGGATCTTTCTTGGAGTTGTTGTTCAGCATACTTTTATACCAGGAATAAGTAATCAAAGATGTGAAATAAATAAGGACCATTGGGAAACTTAGAAGCATGGCAGAAAACGATTGAAGCGTAGAGATTCGTCAGGATATGGAAAAGACTTTAGGGGTTCTCCTTACTGTAGGAGACAGAAGAGAGTTTCTGCGTTCAAGAAGGGTACATTTGACGTTCACGACGAGAAGAGGCACATATCTGTGTCCATCTTTGAAAATCTATAGATCGTTCAAATTCAGTATGGGGAGGATAGGGCAATTTAAATCTTATGGAGTTTTCTGGGCGTCGTTGCCACTTTTCGGCAGCGACCGACGGTCTAAGTTTACTTGAAGTAATGCCAGATGCGGATTCGAGGAAGCAAAGCCATTACTAGATGTTAAGTGATCCGAAATACAAATTTTGGATTTATTTATGATTGACAGGTGCATATTTACTTCCAAAGAGATTTGTGCTGAAATGTGGCAACGCGGTTTTGCATAAGACACCATTCTGAATTTGAAGTATGAAACAATGTATAGCCACTGAACATTATTTGAGAATAAAACATAGTTGTTAAAGGTGTTTTCCCTCAGTAATAGGTGTAGCATTCACCAATGTGCCATCGCAGTCCCAAAAATGTATTTCAATTTCAAACAGTTTTATGGGAAAGCCAGAGAAGGAGATATTCTTATCAGTTATAGCATTCTTAGATGAACACAGTAAACCACTTTTACTATGCCTTAAAAAAATTAGTTATTCGTCACACCAGTCGCCCAAGTAAGCCGAAGATGGAGATTCCAGAGCCTGTAAGCGGCAAACGTGTGCATAAGCCGACTAACAAGAATCGTGGGCGCGTTTTTTGTAGATGTCCTGACGCAATATCACATTCTGAGCCTTATAGGAACTGTTCTTCGAGTTGAGCCACGACGTCCTCCTTATCCCACTTATTAACACCTACTTTGCCCAGCACGCCGATGCGTTGGCTATGACTTAAGTAACGTAATTACGACATTGGACGGATATTTCGTATATAGCGTTGGATTTATTTATAACGCTGAAGAACATTGTAGGAACAGGCGATAACCTTTGATTAAGCCGAGTCCCACTAGACCTTTAACTCCTTCGCTGCGGTAAACAAAGTAGGAAAATTTTTGGAACGTTATGTCACTTATATTTCTGATTGTGCACGGTGCAGATTGGAACGTGATTATCTTTTCCAGCAAAAATTTGAAGCTGACGTGTTGCTACGTTAAATTAATAAGAAGAATAAACCAGAAGGGCGTTTCTAATAGCGATCAATTAGCGATAATAATTTCTAAATATCATTTAGACGAGTATAATTTGGAATAATCTGTGAATTCAACTATGAAATATTTGCGAACAAACACGAAAATATGGTCGTAAGTCCTCTTTGCATTTTAGCCATGTGTATTAGTTAACTAGAGTAAGTATTAATTTAAGCAAAGATGTGAATTTAGATTATACTGAAATACTACCCGTAAAGAGTCTCCATGAAAGATTATAAAAAATATTCTATTTGGATAAATCAGTAAAGTTATACAAAATTGAGGCACGAGTGATTAAAGGTCACATATATGTTAGAAGCTTCCTTCGCGAAACTCAAAAGTGAGACTTTGTAGAACTGCTCCTCGACTAGTAGAATTCTGGGAAAGGCAAAGTCTAAGAACAATCTTTGGCGGAAAGAAAACAGATGATTACTGGAAAAGAGAGTCAAATGGGAAAACAATGAGTCGATAAGCATCAATTCAAAGAATTGGCGGCTCTGCCATCTCGAAAGATAAGGAGAAAACAGAAAATACCAAAGTGTAGAATGAGGAGAAATAACTGGTACGAAATTTGTTGGAAGGCCAAAAATAAAGTGGCTACACGCAATAATGGAGTATCTAGTCAACAAAGCTAAAATCCACGGGCAAAACAAGGCAAATTGGAAAATAGGAAAAATTACCAAGCAATGGGTCATACGTCGTATAAACGCGATATACAGGTTGGGCAAATTTCGATGGTTTCACAGGGAATCTCGGTAGCTATAGGAGATATGGAAAAATGAACCCCTCATCCTCGATCTCGATAGCCGATTTTGGTTTTTTTATTATTTACAAAAACCAGTTTTATTGCGAAGGTTAATAAATCATTAAATGATGCTGAGGTTATTCACATGCACGAGCACAGTCTAATCACATTTCAGGTATACATAGTCCAAGAACTATCAACTTAATAAGGCGGCGAATTTAGGCAATCCTGAAATATCTATAACTAAACGTCGAATTATTTCCATAGAAAATTCCCACTCACCAAGCGCAATTTCATTATGGAGATTAATAAATAATGAAATGAAGCTGTGCTTTTCAGAGAAAACGGGAACAACCTAATCACAACTAAATATACGTAGTTCAAGAACTACGATTTAATAAGGCTGCTAACTTACGCATTAAATACCTCTAACTAATCGTGGAAATATTTCCATACAACATTCTCATTTGTAAAATGCAGTTTAATTATAGAGCTTAGCAAATGATAAAATATGTAAAGGGCTTTACACGGAAGTTTCCTTACAAGTGGAAGTTTTGAAATTACAAATTTTGAAAACGAAAAAGAATTAACTTTGCCCCACTGTTTTTCTTACATACTTGATCTTAGTTTTATCTCTTATCCAGGTGTTTCTTTTTATGTCATATAGCGTTATCTGTAACATTTGTCTTTCCTTGGGTCTTTTTGTCACTATTAGTCTGTTTATGTTTTTCTTTGTCAGTGTCCATATTCGGGCGCCACAGTTAAAACAGGTAGAATGCAAGCGTCAAACACTTTCGTTTTTAGGTGTTAGGAAGTTTTCCTATTTCTCAGTATGTGGCTGAGGATTCCCAAACTGAGCTTATTCACATAAAATCAGCATAATCTGATCGCAATTAAGTATACGTAGTTCAAGAACTATGAATTTAACTAAAACTGTCAATTTAGACAATTATTAAATATGTATAACTAATTAGGGAAATATTTTCATACAAAATTCTCATTTGCAAAATGCAATTTAATTATGAAGCATAGTAAATAATAAATAAAGCTGAGCTTATTCATATCAAACGAGCACAATTTCATCACAATTAAATATACGTAGTTCAAGAACTATATAGCAATATTCCACCAAAGCTTTTCATTGATAAAATGTAGTTTAATTATAGAGCCATAAATAATGCACTATATAATCACAATTAAGTATACGCAGTTCAGGAACTATAAATTTAATAAGGTTGTGAATTTAGGCAACTCTAAAGTACCTGTAACTAAAAATATATAATATTATATGTATACTCTTTGCTGTAACTAAACATAGTAATATTTTCATCAAAGGTTTTCATTTACAAAATCAGTTTAATTAT